>JBBIGA010072308.1:0-11969 GCA_037576975.1 Alestes dentex
TCAGGGGGAGGGAAGTTACAGGTGTGAAACACCATCTAATCAATATACATGTGAAAGAGCCACTGGCTTCAGAGAAAACGTCTGACTTTTTTTAAAATACAATTTGTAGTGGAATAATGAATTATTTCTGAATGCTTTTCTCACTTTTTTGTAACCAAAACATATGTTTACAAGGTTCAAAGTTCTTGCTCAGACATATTTAGGGTATATTTTTTCACTTTGCTTGAAGACCTCTGAAAATAGGTTTTTCTCATGTCATGTTTACACAATATTTAAATAAATCTATTTTTATTACATTCACTTTACCATCATATTAGTATTGCTGTTGTGTTCCAGAATATAATCGTATGTGTCACTTTTGCATAGATGTTTTTCGTTAGATAAAATACATACAAATGTAAATGTTTAACAAAATGCCACAAAGTGCCTGACAGGCCTCGGACCTGAGCGGGTTGACAAATAAAGCCGCTCCGATGGTAGAAAATGTATATGTGTATACAGTTGGAGGCCTTACTAGCACTACAGAAATTCTCAATCTCTATCAGCCCTCTGTATGCTGGAATGGGCTGGAAATTCCCAAAGAATGTGCTTTGTCCCCAAAGAGTACACTTTCAAAGGAGCCCCCCAGACTCTCATTAAAACACTGCACTTACCATTGAGTGCGTCCTTGAGAGTGACACTTATGACAAATTTAGGTATGGAAAAACCCAAATATACTCTAAAATATAGTAAACTGTCTTTGAGGCCCATACGTGCACATGGACATGTTTTTTTTTTATTTGTTTTGACATTCCCATTCATGAAATCATGGTGGAGTTGAGGGCTGAATATTAATTAGTGATAATCTTTTACCTGATAGGCTGCTGTGTGCCTTTTAGTGAGGAGCGGCTTCCATCTGCCCTCTCTACCATAAAGGCCTGACTGGTAGTGTGTGTTAGCTATGGTTGACCTTCTGTGCTGTTACAGTGTTGCAGTAGGTGTGTATGTTGTTTTGAAGAGGTTTTTTACCGATCAAGGGTGATGGGCGTGGCATAATTATATGGGTTCTTAATGTAAAAATCCTCTACAGTTAAAGTTTAAACTCGTTTCTGAATCTGTACACGCAGAAGTCTCTCAGTGAGTTGCCTCTCTCGAAGGCAAAGGAGAGGAGAGGGGTGCAAGAGTGCCAGGTGCAAGAGTGGACTGGGAGAAGCCAGTTCACTAGAGTTCAAGGCTGACAGGGGCCTATGTAAGGATGCACAGCCTTGGACAGTCCCAAAAATGCCGAGAATGGCCATAAATCAGATAAAGCGCATGTCCAGAAAACCATCAAAAGGGGAGTTACAATGACATGAGGCAAAGTAGTGATAAATTTATTTGGTCAACGTAGAACTGGAGGTGTACCCTGAAATATGAATCAGAAGATAAGTTACTCTATAGCAATTGGATGAAGATAAACAGGATTTACGTAGCAATGACGATAACAATCATGTGGTAATAGGGAAATCAAGCAATGTAACACCCCACACTCTTCATTGGTAGGAAAATCTGTATGGAATGGATTGAAATAATACATAAATGAATATTAAAAATGTATAAAACCTGATGTCAGATCCCAGGAGCCAGACGAAAGAAGCGAGGGGCTACAGCTGAAGATCTCTGAATAAATCAGCAACATCGCTCCTCTCTGACTTCGACAGGTTTTTTGGACTTAGAATATTTTTGAGACCTTGGGGACTTAGAATATTTTTTGAGATCTTGGGGACTTGGAGAATAATTATGGACTTAGCCTAGCTTAGCTTAGCTTAGCTTAGCCTCAGTATCGATCGCTAACCATCAATCATTGATCAGCAACTACAGTTTCGATGCTGTTACAGTGTTGCTGTAGGTGTGTATGTAGTTTCTGTGCTGTAACAGCATTGCTGTAGCTGTGTATGCTGTTTCTGTGTTGTTACAGTGTTGCTGTAGGTGTGTATGTGGTTTTTGTGCTGTTACAGTGTTGCCATAGGTGTGTATATTGTTTCTGTGCTGTTATAGTGTTGCCGTAGGTGTGTATATTGTTTCTGTGCTGTTACAGTGTTACTGTAGGCAGGGCTGCCAACTCTCACGCATTCAGCGTGAGACTCACGCAATTGACCCAATTCTCACGCTCTCACGCCATACCCCCCTTTTCTCACGCAGACTCTTAGCTTAGCTTAGCCTCAGCATCGATCACCAACCATCAATCATTGATCAGCAACTACAAATTGGTGACCCCGATCTGCAAGGGGACGATCCCAAACTTCCAGCTTCATCTGCACCCTCATCGCTGATTTCGTACAGAACATTAAAGGTAAGCATTTTTATTTTTGCTACCTGCATAGATAGGTTCTGTGGAATAAAACTGTGGAATAGGTCTTTTATTTTTTTACAAAATACTGATTTTATTTAGCATTAAAAAAAAGAGAAAAACATAAAAAAAACAGTAACAAAGAAGTCGTAAGTCATATAGGTGCGATGGTAGCCCTGAGGTAAGTATAAATCTGAATCTGCAGATCAGTTTCAGTCAGACTTTTTACAAGCGACTGAACGAAAAGCCTGAGATATTGTCTCTGGTCACGTGGGGCTCTGGAAAAAATTCCCGGTGCGAGCTTGGACGGGTGACCCCCGGCACATGGCTGTGGTGTGCGGCTAGTACTCAGAAATTATAGAGGATCGGGCTGACGAGCTTGCATCGCTCTGTCTGGCGAAAACCGAGCGACTAACAGTGTGTCGGAGGCTCGCGTGCATACGGTGGCTGACACCTCTAGAGTAGATATTGAGAGATTATATTAATCTCCTTTATCTGTTTGAGAATGAGGGGGTAACAGGCCGGCCACGCGAGGTTAATGTTTTGTGTGTGTGTATTTGGAAGAATCCTTGTGGCGGCAGCCGAGTTGTGAGCGTGGAATGCGCTTTACAAAGGGGCTGGACGGCAGGATTTACGTCTCAAATCATTAACATGTGATTTTTTTCGGATAAGCGAAGCATAAGCATGTTTGTGTGTGTGCTAATTCTGTTCTTTTTTCCATCCTTTTTTCTTTTCTCTGCTTAAGTTGCTGTATTAAAGAGAAGCATGCTTAAAGTGTAAATCAAAAGTTTCATGGTGTTAGGAGAGAGTAGATAAGGAGGGAAGGAGGATTGGGACAGTGGAGAAGCCTGGCCGGATGCCCGGACACTGTCCAGGAGCGGCTGTGTTCATGTGTGAATAAATCATAAAACAGAAGTAGAAAGAGAAGCAGTGCATTAAATATAGAGCTAAGTCCACAATAATAAGTAAATAAGTAATTGTATTATGATAATAACACTAAGACGATTGTGATACTGCATAAATAATAATTGATTACGTTTCTAATTCAAAAAGTATATATAAACAAATTGTTTTAGAAGTTGATTTTAAAAATTCTTTGTGTTTCAAATAAATGAAATAATGATAATAATAATAATGTCTTCGCGGTCCTGCCCCGTGGTATCTGTCTGCTCTGCTTTAGCCGTACGCTCCCTCGTGTTCTCTTAGGGCAGCAAATCAGTTATTGTCAGTCATCCCTAGAACAGGATTCTTTTATTTTATGGTCTTATGTTTATTTTATGTTTTTTTTATTTTATATATGTGCACAGCATTTTGACCAGCTGTGCTGACTTTAAAATTTTATAAATAAAGTTGGATTGGACTGGATAAATTAATCATTTTAATTAAAAAAAAGAAAAAAAATAGGGGTAAAATAGCACAAAAGTAATTAAAGTAACAAGAAAAGAAAAGGAAAAGATAAATAATTATATGGAAAAAATCAAAAGGCAAGATTACTGAGGCACTTAAGGTTAAGATTCCTGATGAAAAAATATGCTAACAACAACCCTCACTAAGAGATAAGATTCAGCAGATAATCGGAGAATAAATAACGACTGAGAAAGATCGGTGAGACGTGCAGGAATTCCTCTGCAGCTGAACTGTGTGTGTAAATTTCAGCACAGGCATAGAAGGGAAGCAGCACCTTAAGCAGTGTGCCATAGAATTAATCCACAATGTGTAAATAGGCAAATATAGTATGAAAATGAAACTAAAGAGACTGTATAACTGTATAACAATAATAATAATATTAGAAACAGAAATAACATAAAAAAAGGGTAAATAGTACAGCAATAATAAATGTGTGATCTTTCGCTGTAAAAAGAACACATTGAATGAATGTATGTGTGAGGAATGGGCCCGTGTGTGTGTGTGTGTGTGGGTTATGAGAGAAAAGGGGAGCGATCTGCTATACCAGTTTTAGGAAAGAAAAATAAAGAAATGAATAAATATATAAATAATAAACCCGTAAAATGTTATTAGAAATATTCGACTGAAGATTTAATGGAGGGAACACAAGTAGCTGACCATTTTGTATATGTGAACGTATGTGAATATGAACAATTTCCTCCGTGATAAATAAAGTTTTCTGATTCTGATTCTGATGAGGGGGTGAATAGTTCCCGCATGTCAGCTTATTACCAGGCATGGATTAATAGTGAAATTTAGCAGTGAAAGATCATAACATTACTTGTGATCCAATCATAATTTATATTGCAGAAAAGGTAGAATCACAGTGTACTAAGCAAAATACACTTTCTCTTTGGGCTTGGTGTGAAAGATAGCTGAGAGAGTGTCTGCAGACGGAGTGGCCAACTGACTACAGATGAGAGTCGTAGTATTCCCCTTGCCCATAGAGGAACTGTACAGCTGCCAATATGAATTGTGTATTTTTTGTTTTTAGTTTTTGCAGTTTGTTGCCTAGGGAGGAGAACAGTAAATTGACTTTACTCCCTACTTCCCTGTGGACACAATGCAAACATGGTGAGGGCTTGAGTAAGGGATGTGATCCTGTTGTGAGTACTATAAAAAATTCCATCCGTTTGTTCCTGTTGTAAGTACTCTAAAAAGTTCCTTCTGTTTGTTTTTGTAAACAGTAGGAGTCCTGAGACAGTGATGAGGATAACTCCTGTGTTGAGTGCCCTGCTGTAAGATGGAGTTATAGTACCCTGTTCTGACTTTCCCATCCAAACTCATATATTATTCTCATTTAGTGGAATATGTAGGTAACATCATTAAGGTTGTGTAACCAGTCTTGGGGACTATTAGGATCTAAGACTTGAATTTATGTGGATTTTACTTTATACGAACTCTCTATGGAAACATTTAGGGATTATGAGACTATAGCGCAGGATCTATAGAAGACAGTTAAGAGATGTGGAAGCCATTCTGTACAGTCTATTGAGGGAAAGAATCTCTAAGATTTGGAGTCAGAAGAAAGAGGTGAGAAGGATGATAATGAACAGTTAGACTGGAAAAATGGTGATTATACTGAGAAAAAAGGACTCAATTGTTATGGCAAGTATAAGCAAGAGAGTAGGGAATAAAAAGCTGAGGAGACTTCTGAAGGAAAAAGAGAAAAAGTGGAGTACACCAAGATGGAGATCCAAAGGTTGGATGGCACAAGAATTTGATAACACTGATCAAAGAATTAGTAAATCAATTGGTGACTTAGATGAAATGGTGCCTGCATCAATGGCGAAGACAGGTTCAAAATAAATGGGAAAGAAGTCAGCAATGTGAGATATCAGATGATAGAAATTAATAATTAAAAAAATAAATACATTTTAAAAAATCAGAGAGGAAAGATACTAAGGTCTGGAAAAATACAAGCACCAGTTCTGACCATGGGAAAACATGCTCACTACATGGTGTAGTGGACCTGATGTCTGGGGGTGGCGGCCATTGGTCTGCCAAATCCGCATAAAGGGGCCCAGAAGTGGAAAAAAAGACACTCTTGCATCTCCAAGCCCTGGGAGACATAAAAAGCAGAAGGCACAGCTCCAACAGAGAGAAAAGTATGAAAGGAGAGAAAACCTCAAGCCACAGTGATGAAACAGCAAACTGCACCTCAGACGCCAGTGACAAACACAGCACCACCTGGAGGTCAAGCAGTAGAATTGGTCCAGCAACCATCGCAGTTCACAGCTCCTCCAATCCGAGTCATACATGTGCATACAAAGCCTGGGGGTGGACCATGATGACAGAGGTCCAGAGGCAGAGAACAGCCACAACAGACTAAAAGCAAACCAGTCTATTGGTAGAATGGACAAATGAGACACAGCCAAAAAGAAATGTCCAGTAAATCCATGGACGGGGCCTAGAGTGCGGGGAGGGCTGGCCTGGCAGCCTCCACACAGGGAAGGGGTCAAACACCACCACAGCAAAATTAAAATTTAACAAACCCATGGGCGAGAGGAAATCAAAGCTCTGCTTGGCCTGGACTAAACCAAAATTCCGTCCCAGTAAATTGCTGGGGCAAGCAGAATGGATCCTACTAGGGAGGTACTAACAAAGGAGCTGATGAAAAACCAAGGCTGCAGGTTCAACTAAATGGTACAAAAATTCCTACACTAATAGATACTGGAGCATGTTACACATGTCTAAATTCTAATTATGCTATAAATCTCCCCAGGTCTGGGAAATTTGTCAAGATGGTAGGATTCTCGGGACAAGTACAGCTAATACCAGTAACTGCTCCAGTGTAATTAACAGTGAAAGAACAAGAGCGAATAGGATACCAATTATAATTTCAGAGCAGACTCCAGCAAAATGTATTAGGAAGTGATGCCTTGTGCCGACTAGGAATCCAGATCTGGTGTACTCCGATGGTGTATATGTAAATGAGGTAACAATAAATCCACTGATTAATGAAATACAGGAAAAAGAAATTAGTGTATATTGGCTGAAAGAGATATAGAGAGAACAGGTCAGAGAATACTGAGTAAATGGGGACAGTTTAGCTTAGCATAAATTCCAAAAGCAAGGTATACACACAGTATCACTGTACAATGATTTATGACAGGAGCAAGGATGAGGAATTAGAGAAAGGGTGATTTAGAGAAACCAGAGGAGCCAGAATCAGTTTAATGACCAGCAGTGTGATAATAAGCACAGAATGGACAGCACTGCAGATAGACGATAATGCGATAGTGAAAATTAATTGAAGAGGACTCTGTGAAACAACAAATTATCAAACGAGTTATCAAAGGAACTATGGTTGATAGTATGGTTGATAGAAAGGAACATGAAACAGATGTAGGACTGGTAAAATCAGCTTCACCCATACAGATCAAATTAAAACCTAGAACACAGCTTCCTAGAAGAGAACAGTGCCATGAAGATCCCATTAAAAGTCCTCAACAAACTAACAAAGGGGGGACATAAAGTTTCGCTGGTCAAATTACAATACTGTCAACCGCAGGTAAAATACCTGGGAAGGTTGGTGGCACATGGGACTAAAGCAATAGCGCTCTAACAGCTGGAAGGGATCAGTAAAGCTGCCACTGACAGTAGGACAGATGATGTCCTTTTTGAGAATGACAGGATTTAGTGCAGAATGGGTTGAAGATTATGCAATGAAAATTGGACCCATGAGAGCCTCAATAACATACATGACTTGGATCACTGCTCAAGGGAAGTAGTGGTGAGGGATATGCACCACGTTCAAGGGAACCCTATCAGGGTTGGAAGTTGAGTTAAGGGCCTATATGAGGCAACTAACTGGTATACCATGAAGCTATCTATCAACAGGAACAGAGGCTTGTTCCAGAGCCAGAGGAAGAGCCAGATAATCCATTGAGACCTGGAGATCAGGTATACATCAGAATGGTCAGGCGAAAGTGGAACGAACCGAGATGAAGTGGTCCTTATAGGTGGTAAAAGTGGCACCCACACCAATACAAGTTGAAAACAGTACTATTTGGTATCATCTTAACCACTGTACCAGAGTCCCTAGAAGTCAATTACCCAGAGCAGAGCCAGACGACGGCAAGGATAAACCCCACAGGAGACGGTCGCGATGGAGGCAATGAGGAGAGCCCTGCCGAGGGAGAGGGAGCTGATGCAGGTTCTGATCATGATGACCCTTCAGAAGGAGAGAGAGGACGCATTGCCAGAGGACCAGGAGGGCACCGTGTAAACACGCAGAGGGGCTCCAGAGGAGGCAGGAGAACAGGAAGAGGAGACAGAGGATTGGGAGGAGAGTGACTACTCCCCATCTCAGATCCGGCAGAACCATCCGGTGCCGTTCTCCCGGTGGCAGTCGGCGACAGCAATCAGCCCACCAGCGGCACCAGTCAGCAAACCAACTCCGAACAGCACGTGCAAGAAGAAGGGACAGAACCAGGTGTTGCTGACCATCAAGTGTCTGTGATTGATGATTTGTTGCTTTTGAGTTGTTGGTTGATTTTTATTTGATGAAACTAGTTTGGGCCAGCAGGGGTCCTCTGAACCCTGGTTCAGGATCACCATACCATCGGTTATAACCTGACTGACAGTGCTATTGCAAACATGACAGCTGGGAAACAAAAGGGACAGACAAGCTGAATTCCTGAATGTGCTCTGGCTGCAGTTACACTCGTGACTGGAAGTGGTCTCATCCCATGAGAACAATAATTTTCATTTACTTACACTGGTAACCTGACTAATGGGCCTGGAGGAATTCCTTACCTTAATGAGAGACCGCGTTTTGAAGTAAGGTTAACAACAACTGAGTGTAATGTCACAAGTGCTGTTAGAGTGTTACTGTAGGTGTGTATGTTGTTTCTGTGCTGTTACAGTGTTGCTGTAGGTGTGTATGTTGTTTTTGTGCTGTTACACTGTTGACCGTAGGTGTGTATTTTGATTCTGTGCTGTTACAGTGTTACTGTAGGTGTGTATGTTGTTTCTGCACAGCAATAATGTTGCTGTAGGTGTGTATGTTGTTTCTGTGCTGTTGCAGTGTTGCTGTAGGTGTGTATATTGTTTCTGTGTTGTTACAGTATTGCCGTAGGTGTGTATGTTGCTTCTGTGCTGTTACAGTGTTGCTGTAGGTCTGTAAGGAAAAAAAACATCTTAATGAAAAATCATAAAACCTGAGGCAAAGATATCTTAAAAGCAAAATCACAAAACATATAGGTTTTTAATTAAATTACAACTTCATAAGTTCAAGTCCTCTTACCCTAATGGTACCAGGACCAGTTACAATGTTAATGATTTAGTTACCTGAACATTCCACTAATATAAGCATTATATAAGGAATAATTAAATGGTGAATCTGATATGAATCATAAAGTGAATGTACTGATTTTCCCATAGAATACATTGAACACATTGATTTCCCTTTTTTTCCCTTACACGGGTCACAAGTGTTCTGTTTTGTTCACTATTCTGTTGCACCTGGCACAGAATTTTTTCATTTTTATGTTTATCTTACAGAAAGAAATCATCACCTGCAAGTCAGTTAAAATTCATTTCAACTACATCATCAGTGGATGCCACTGTGAGGGATTTCTTTGAGTCCAGAGAGGAATATGTGACGATGCTGATCTCAGGAGAGGTTTAATTATTCAGAAGCCCCAGTGTTCAGAAAACGTCCTCTGCTAACCTTCTTATCAACACATCATCTCACAGATAAAAAAAAGGACACCTTACCAGTGCAGAGAGTGGGGGAGGTGTTTTACTGATGGTCAAACTATACCAGCGCATTCATACAGTAGAGAAACCATATTACTGCTTAGAGTGGGAAGAGTTTTAACCAAATAATGAATCTACAAACACACCAGCGTATTCATACAGGAGAGAAACTGTATCACTGCTCAGTGTGGGAAGAGTTTTAACCAACTAATTCATCCGCAAACACACCAGTGCATTCACACTGGAGAGAAACCGTATTACTGCTCAGAGTGTGAAAAGAGTTTTATAGAGATGGATACCCTCAAACAACACCAGCGCATTCACACTGGAGAGAAACTTTATCAGTACTCAGAGTGTGGACAGAGTTTTACCTTCTACATAATCTAAAAACACACCAGCGCATTCACACTGGAGAGAAACCGCATCAGTGCTCAGAGTGTGGAAAGAGTTTTAGTGATCAGATTACTCTCAAATCACACCAGCACATTCACACTGGAGAGAAACCGTATCAGTGCACAGAGTGTGGGAAGAGTTTTAGTTGTCAGAGTAACCTCAAAACACACCAGCGTCTTCACAGAGGACAGAAACCTTATCATTGCTTAAAGTGTGAATTGGGTTTCTATAAAAAGAGTCGTCTCCAAAAACATCAGAGCAGAGACAGTATCACCCTTTAGAGTATGGAAAGAGCTTCATATATGAAAATGAAGGATACACACACATCAATATGGAGGGGAAAATAGTGTGGGTATCTCTGTCACCTCAAAGGTCCTGTTGATTAATTCCCTACCGGGCGGTCAGATTTCTTTCAGTGTCTCTGTGGGTTTCCACTCAGAGCTCTGTTTTCTCCCCAAAAGTCCAAGGACCTTTTTTCCATGTATAATGTGTATAATATGCTGTTAAAATATGTGGCATGTGGACAGCCATGCGAGTGATCGTGACTGTTTTGAAAAATTCTGTACCTTTTTTCAACTAGTGCAGTTTGCATGTCAATTATTTTTGAGTTTGGCTAGTTTGAAAAACATTAAAATGTATGTGTCAGTGGAGTGGCCAAGGCGCGGTGACTCGAGATGAGATGAAAGAGCCTGAACACTTTTCCCAAGTTGGTTCTAGTCTTAAATACTCAGTGCGGGTGAGGTCTCTCTCCCCCTGGAAATTGCAATAAGAAAATTGTATCTAGTATTTTCTGACCCAGTTTGAGTGACACAGATATTTAAAATGAGAAAATTACATCGGCCTGAACGTTTTAAGATCAATGGCTTGTAGGCCTTCTTCACATAGGGTCATACGACTCGTTAGTTTAAGAAAAAAATATTATGGAGAGATTATTTTGACTGTAACACATACTAAGATGAAACATTTTGTACTGTTTATCACAGAGAACCTCATTTCAGAGTTTACCAAGGACACTGTTTTTAAACCATTTACATTTTTAAAAAAGTTCAAAAATGACCCGAATGATTTATTTAGTAAAGACAGAATGACAGTTTTTTGTGGTTGTTAAGGTATAAAAGGTGGTTGCTATGGTTTAGAAGGTGGTTGCTAAGTACTTTTTAGGCAGTTGCTATGTGTAGCAGGTTGTGGCTCAGGAGTCTCTAGATGGTTGCTATGGGATACATATGGTTGGTCAAGAGTTTCTAGATGGTTGTTATAAGATACCATGTGGTTGCTAAGTAGTTTCTAGGCAGTTGCTATGGTGGATTTCCTCCGGGATCAATAAAGTTTTCTGATTCTGATTCTGATACACAAGTGGTCGCTAGGGTGTTGCTAAGTATAGGATTTGGTTGCTAAGTAGTTTCTATGCTGTTGCTATGGTGGATGAGGTGGTTGCTAAAGAGTTTCTGGATTTGTGCTGGTTTACCAAGTGGTTGCTAGGGTGTCACTAGGTGCTTGCTGTGGTGTAGGAGGTGGTTGCTAAGCAGTTTTTTGGCAGTTGCTATGGCGTTGGAGGTTGTTGCTATGGAGTTTCCAGATGGTTGCTATGATATAAAAGGTGGTTGCCATAGTGTAGGAGGTTGTTGCTATGTAGTTTCCAGGTAGTTGCTAGGGTGTAGGACTGGCTGGGGAGTTTCTATGTGGTTGCTCAGTTGAAGCAGTTGCTATGGAGATTTTGGGCGGCAGGAACATCTCAAAATGTTTTCAGGGGTTTTGCATTTTATTTGAATGAATTGTCAACAGATGTCGTTCCCGTGGAGTAAAATTTTAATTGGAGAAGTTCCTGTGGGGGTCATAAGTGTGTGTGTGTGTGTGTGTGTGTGTGTGTGTGTTTCTGTGTGTTTCTGTGTGTGTGTGTGTGTGTGTGTGTGTGTGTGCTCAAAGGCACCAGCCTGGTGGGGTGTGGGAATGTTCTTAAACTCTGTTTTTTAGGCAGCGCTGGCCTTTCTGATAGGGGCAGTTGAGTATGCTATGGCAAAACTACCCCTGAAAGAGACCCTGCTGAAACATGCCAGGTTTGTTGATGTCCAGCAGAGGACCGAGTGTGAAGTGCATGATGCTGCATACTTTGTGGAAA
>JBBIGA010072318.1:0-11968 GCA_037576975.1 Alestes dentex
TTTTAAATGTCAGGGCCCTCAGAATTCTAGAAATGAAGTGTGGAGCTACTTTGAGCCTTGTTAATGGTGTAAAAATGTATCTGCAGTGATGCCCCATGCCCTACCATTATCAGCCTAGTAGCCTTGAGGTTAGCATCGGCTAAAAGCACTGTGTTTCGGAATGGGGGGGAGGGGGGCAATGAAGGTGGGCTAGTCAACAAAAGCTCATACTCGTTATCATGTTTCAATACACCCCAGGTCCATTTCACACCGAACTTCTCCTTTAAGGGCCAGCAGGCTTAAGAGCTGGCTATTCTGATCCAGGAGGCTGGAGGCCCGGCTGCTCAGGACCAGAAGAGCAGGGCACTCAGAGACAGGAGAGCGAGCCACTTGGAAACAGGAGACAAGAGAGTAGGCCGCTCTGGATCAGGAAGTTGCAGGGCAGACTGTGCATGCTCTGTAGACTGGAGGGCAGGCTGTATGTGCTCTGAAGGCCAGAGGGCTCTGGAAGGTAGAGGACTGACTGTGCAGGCTCTGGAGGCTGGCGGGCAGGCTGCACCTCCTGCTCAGGCTCTGAAGACAGATGCTTGGGCTCTGGAGCCTGGTGTGCCTGCTGCTTGGGCTCTGCCTCTTTGGGCACCGGCTGCTCTGTATCAGGAGCCTGGGGTCCCAGCAGCGACATGAAACATTCTTGTTCAGCTGGGTGTTCCTGCTGCATCTTGGAGTCCTCCAGATAATCGGGGGCACCATCAGTAAAGAGCAGCTCTCCAGTTCACCAGCAACACAGGAGTTAGGAAGCTGAAGTCAGAACAGACTTGTCCTTTGGAGTATCAGAGGACACTAGAGGGTGCCAGTGAGAATGTGCCCTCTGAAGCAGTCTTCTTTTTATTTATATTAATTTATATTTATATTAATTTATTTATATTATTTATAATATAAGATCAAGGCCAGCCCAGCATGGTCCTCCTGTACACCAGGCTGCATGGGAGGATCAGGAATTAGTACAGACTTTTCTTCCTGCAGCCAAGGCGGAGGACCCACAGGCCAAACCTGTTGTAGCCGCCCCTTCATGCCGCTTTTCAAGTTACTGCTTCAGGTTAGTGCTCAGCCACAGGTGCACTCCCTGACTCCCTGGCCTCGGTGCATTGAGCAAACCTCCTGGTCGTATGTGCAACGATGGACTTTATTAAAACAAAACAAAATATGACTGAAATAAACATGAAATATTTACAGAACTGAACACTAGAGCTCGAAAACAAAACAAGGGTACACAACCAGAAGAAACACAGAGCTTAATGCAGACACAAGCAGTGACATGAGAACAGCTATTGATAGACACATTGGTAGACACACAGGAAAAACTACTAGTAGACACATGGGAAAAGTCACTGATGACCCATAAACAAAAAACAAAAGACAGAGCATATATACATGAAGGTAACTCAAAACAGCTGAAATACACTGGAACAACTAAGCAATATGGCAGGACAGGGGTAGAGCTATACACAGAAACCATGTGGGTGCAGAGCATGAAAGAACAGAAACAGAATAGCATAAGTCAAATTTAAACAAAGTCAGGGGTGACAGGAGGAGTAGAATACAGAACAGGCAGTGAGAGAAGGGAGCAAGACTGTTTAGATTCAAACAATCGAGATAATCAAGATAGTCCCATTCTCTAAATTTTAGATGATGTTTATGTATTGGCAGACATGAATATGAAAAGTCTTAGACATCACAATTAGCCTACAGTTCCCACATCATTGTGTCCTTTTGAAATTACACACACACACACACACACACACACACCTGTCCTCTCTGCCGCACTGATGTCCATCAGAGTAGGGAGGTGTCTGGTCATCCCCTCTTCTCTCTCTCTCTCCTTCTTTCTCTCCCTCTCTCGTCCGTGGCCCCTCTGTTTGTTCTTCAGGTTATCAATGGCTTTGAGTTTACGCGTGTGCTTATGGCCTTTATAATGAGCTTCAGCCTGGTTCTGCCAAAACACACAAAGCACAGCAGTATGTTTGTTTTTTTTCAGTATGTCATGACAAACAGAGCAAAACTGACCAGGAGATGGCCTTTTCTGGTATTCGTTGTGGATGTGAATGCTGGACAATAAAAATACCGGGATAGAAAAACTAATGTCTCTGAACTGTGTTTGAACATTTGGGGGCACCTTTTATGGCAAAGGAAAACTTGATTGCCCTGTGTGGTTCCTATGATGTTTCTAGGTGGTTACCATGGCAGTGCAGGTAGTTGCTAAGGTGTAGCTAGCCAGTTGCTATGATAACTGTAGTGATTGCTATGCTGTTGCTATGATGTTCTAAGTGGTTGCTAAAGTGTTGCTATGTAGTTGCTATGGTGGGAGGAGCCAAGAGAGAGGTGCCAATACTTGGCAATACTTGGAGCAAAGTACCCAAACTTTTGCCATTTAGTCATAAGGACCTACAAACTGACACCCCACATCACTGAGCAGCTCTCTCTCTCTGTCTCTGGCTTTTTCTCTCCGTATTTTAATGACCAATTAAATGAGCAATTTTTGGACGTTGTCCAATAAGTGGCAGTGCACCCAAACTTTTGCACAAAGAGAGAGGCAACCAAAGACTGGTTTTATGGTCAAAAAACATTTGTGTTAAAAAACTAAACTCCACTATCAGTAGCAATCGAACTAGCGATACTTTGATCCTCTCAGTTAGAGTGCCACATTTTACCGTTCGTCCATGGAGGGAGGCCTTAACTTGCAGTCTGTTACCAAGCCATTTATAGTTAAGGATGGAAATAGATGGAGCAACGTATTCATGCCCGAAAATAGTTGGAGAAAAGTGTGCATAGCCACAAAAAAGAGATTAAAGCAGCAGAAAAATGAGTCGGTTTAGCAAAAAATGTCTTGTTCAGTTAAACTCTTCAGTTAAACTCACACTTCTAACTCATGCTAGTCACAGGGCTCGTCTCTCCTAATGTTGTGTGTTTAGCAGCGGATTTCTGCTCCGAGCTCAGCATTTTCTCTGGTACACTCATTAATTCATTCATTTATTACTCAAGCTGCTTATCCTTAATCAGGGTCGCAGGGGGTGCTGAAGTCTATCCCCGCAAAAATAGGGCGGAAGGTGCAGAAACGCATTGGACAGGTCTGTGAGGGGACACTTATGAATGAAGACTGAGGGTAAGAGTTGCCTATAAACTGACAGACTATGTGTGTGAGTCAGGGCATGTGTGTTTGTGTGTGAAGTGTCCTCAGGTTTTAAAAGACTGCCGCTTTACTGTGATGAGGACAATTAATTGGACAATTCAGCCCCCATACAGCCCCTGCAGAGCCTCAGAACCACAGGACATCTCACATAGTACCCAAAGCAGCCATGCAGACAATAGGAGAGAAATAAAACTCACTAAACAGCTGCAAATATTCACTGGTTCTGTTTTATAATTAATCATAATTTAAGGTATTTGCATAGTTTTTCAGTATTTACATTTTTGAGTATTTAAGTATTTTCACTACGGTTCTAAATATATCCAGTACAGGGCAACAATGTGTTAGTAGACACCTGCTCATACACCCTCCACCAATCATCCATAACATTGAAACTATCTGCCCAGTACTGTGTAGGTCCCCTTTGTGTTGCCAAAATACTCTGACCCATCAATGCTTGGACTCACAAGACCTCTGAAGGTGTTTTGTGGTGTTTTGCACCAAAATCTTATCAGCAGATCTTTAAAGGTGGGGCCAACAAGGATTGGACTAGTTTACCCAGGACATCCCACAGACGCACATCTGACTGAGATCTGTGGAATTTGAACTCTTTGGCATGTTCCTCAAACCCTTCCTGAACAATTTTTGCAGTGTGACAGGGCACATTATCCTGCTGAAGGAGGTTGCGGTAATTAGGGAATGCTTGTCAGTTTGGCCCTTGCTAAAGTTGCTGTAATGCTAAATCTGTCCTCCTTAAAATCGATCAACTTCAACACAAAAGTTCAATATCAACACAAGGATATTACTAAACAGAAAGGATACATTCATGGGGTAAACACACAATAAACATGGCTAAGGCAAACATGGGTAATACATGCAGAGACCAGAAAAATAACGAAAACACAGAGGTACTTATACCTACGTCTTGCTAGGAACACCTGGGCATGGAAGGAGACATAAAGTATGCACATTTGAACATACAGTAACGCAGGGCTAGGGTAGATATGAAAAATGACTGCCAAGTTGGAAGCATACAGCAAAGGTAAACAAAAACACAAGACCAGGCACAAGGAAAAGACAAGGGCAAAACATTACAGGCAGCAATCTGTGTTCTTCTCCTGTGAGAATTTGTGGCCGTTTAGTCAATTAAGCATTTGTGAAATCAAAAACAACATTCAGGCCACTTGTGTCCCTCCACAACAAACTCATCAAACCAGTCTTTATGGACCTTTGTGCACAGGGGCACAGCCATGCCAATGATTTGGAAGCATGTAATTGTCTAAAATGTCTTTGTTGTTGTAGCATTAACATTACCCTTCACTGGAACTAAGGGGCCTAACTCAACCTTAAAAGCTCCAGAATTAAACTTCTCCACCAAATTATATTATTGGCATTTTGTATAAATGTAAGTGTCTTTTTTGTGTTTTGGCAAATCCAGATTTGTTCATCAGACAACCAAGTGGTAAAGCATGATTCATCACACCAGAGAACACATTCCTATTGCTCCTAGAGTTCAGTGGCTTTACATTGCTCAAACTGATATTGATATTGTGTATAGGCCTGTATGCAGTTGCTTGTTCATAGAAATTCATTTAATGAAACTCCAGAGTACAGTTCTTGGGGTAATGTCACTTCCAGAGGCAGTCTGGAACCTGTATTAACTGATTTTTACAAGTCCTGCTCAGTGAGTTTGCATAGTTTACAGATTCATGATTGTATATAATCCTTTATAACCCTGAAAGCATCTCATTTAGAATGTGTTGTGCTAATAACGTGTCAGCTATAAGTAAAAATGGTCAAAAAAAAACATCAAAATATAAGGATGCATCACTTTAGCAGTGCTCCACTATCCTAGAATGTTGAAAAGTGTGTATACATAGCCACATGCATGCTTACACACACTGAAGCCCAAACATAATTCATGCAAGCTCAAATGACCTGCCATGTCAGTTTAAAGGCTATGTGACCAATGTAGGCGCGAATCCATGTGTCTGAACATGTGCTGTTCCACATGTTAATGTGAAGTGTGTGTGTGTGTGTGTGTGTGTGTGCGTGTGTGTAATCAGTTCTGATTATGCACACATTCTTTCTAACACATTCCAATAATATGGAGAACCCTTGGTTGCCCAAAGCATCCGTGTGTATGAGTGGGTGGGTTTGAAGAGAGGAAGGAAAAGGCACAACACACACACACACACACACACACACACACACAAACCATCCATGTCACATCACATCAGCCCCCGCCGGCTTTTGGACCCCTAGCATTGTTGTGTGACAGTGATGGGAGCGGAGGTTTTTGCCCTTAAGGCCGTCACAACACTCCAATGCCGACAAGAGAGCATTTGGTGTGTAAAATGTACACTTGTTTTCATACAATGTGAGGACAGAGATAATGTACAAAAGTCATATGGAAAAGTTTGGTACATGTTTAGTTTTAAAGCACAACTGCCTTTTATTTGTTGAATTTAACATATTGGGGCAAAACAAAACATATAACATGTATAATTTATGCAGAAACTATGGCATATGTAAGTTTTCTGTAGTGGACATTCTGTAGTGGATATATTTGCATATCATAATAATGATAAGAAAAATAACAATAATACTACTAACAACAATAACTTGTTTTATTAAGCATCTTAATCATGTCACTTTACAATTACAGCTAGGAAAAAAATGGAAAGATGTGCCTATATGTATTGCACTGTATTAATTGTATTGTGTGTTAATACATGTTATTTATATACCTCATATATATGATGTCAATATTCCCCAAACACTTTACATTTTTAAGTATTATACAAATAATAATGTATCATATGTTTTATGTACATTTAAGTTCCTTTAAATTCAGAAATTTCTCCTGAAAATGTATTAAAAAGCACATTAACAAACATGCACATCTGTACACATACATGTACAGACTAGGGCATTACCGACTCTAGATTTTTTCAAGTTGACTAGTCGGTCAGCAAAGTCGTAGTCGAGTCGACTAGTCGTTTGATGATGTCATCACACACGCAGCGAAGGAACACGGGTGTGCAACATTGAGCAACTTTTATTAAAAGTTCTCTGTAACATTAACAGTCAACATGACAATTAAATAAAACAAAACAAAGGCTGATACCTTGAATTTTCTGGTAAATTTAAGAGTCCAACTGAGAGTGGGAACAGTTTAAGCTGCGGCAGGACGACTCCCTGCAGTGCTAGCGTTAGCCATGTTAGCTAGCGGATGCCGTGCAGAACGCCGGTACTGTTTCTGTACTTTAACACCAACTTGCAGGTTGTGCAGGTCACCATGCTGTTTGTGTGTCTAGAGTGAAGTATCTCCACACATGTGATGTGTGTCTGCGTTCTCTGCTGCATGCCTCTCGTCTTGTGTTCAGATTACTCTTGTGCCAACGGGACCGCCCTTTTTATGAAGGGACTATAATAATTGGTTTAACCAAAGAACACATGTCAGCGTCAGCCAATCAGAGGCAGAGACTGCATTGTGTACACAAGCGAGGGCAGAGAGAGAGGAAAATACACACGACTAGTCGACTTCTCTCAGGGGGCGTCGACTCGTGCCTCTGAAGTCGACTAGTCGACTTTTGTGTTAATGCCCTAGTACAGACACACACACACACACATGCTGGAAAATCACATTGCACAAACATAGTCACTTTTCATTGATGCTGTCAGGCAATTAGTGGCTCATCATAACACATTTTTCTTTCTCACTGGCTGCATCTCCACTTCACCGTGTTGTGGAAGAACTAAGAAGCACTTTTAACCATAGACCCAACAGCATGTAGTGTTCCACCAAACGCCACAGAAAATCCTTCCTCCTCACCGCCATGAGACTCTATAACACCCCTCCCCTTTACACACCCACACGATAATATGTGCAATAACTTGCTGCTACACAGATGTGTAACTTCTTATTAGGTCTTCAATCATTATGATTCCATGCGATATCATTATTATGTGTCTTACCATGTGCTATATCACTACTTACGCCAATATAACTTATCTGCTACCGATCTCTATTATGTGTAATAATGGTCTGGGTGTAGAGAACCAATCCAAACCACTATTTGTGTTAACTAGTCAATTACTTATAAGTAATTTATTTATCTATAGTATTTATATCCACCACTCTTACTGAGCCCAGCATTATGTGTATATAGCATACTGTAATTTCTGCAGTGTTTTTATTGAATTTATATTTATATTGTTCTGGTCTTTGTGTGATTGTGCAGTCATAACATAAGCAATTTGGTTTCGGGATCGATAACATTTGTTCTAATTTTGACGTTTTCTAAACCACCTTTGGGGAGGGAGTCATAAAAAACACAACAGGGGAGGCTGGATGTGCAGGGAAATCACCTACATTAAACCACTGGTCTGGGATTAAAAAAAATCATTATTTCAGTCTAGTGAAGGAAAAAGAAACATTTTAATGCTTACACGCTGGACTTCACACCATGCCCTATTTTCAGTTAGAAGCTTGTCAGCTGACCAACAAACATGCACAGATATGAGGAACATTATACTAAATGAAAAAATCACTTGATTTTGCCCATAGCAGTGTGTGCATATATAGCACACTGCATTGTATTTTTTACGGTAATTTCTTTGTTAAAAACCGATTGAATGTCGAGGTTAAGACTATTCATCGTACTAAGATGCCACAAAAGCTCTGATAGCCTTAATAGAGTTTATCCATGTGAGTGAGTATAATTTCATTTTGTTCCAATCAATTGAGCAGATTTAATAAGCATGGCCACTGGCTGAATATTGAGTTGTGCAACCATTGCCAAGCTTGTGATACTGATATTAGTTTTTAGACAGATTTTGAGCTTTCTTATCCATTTTAAGAATTTTCAAACAGAAGTTTTAAAAAGGATTTTGAAACAAGTTTTTTGCTTAAAATTGTAAACTCTTGATTGAGTTTAGTGTAATACCCAGAGATACCATAGCCATCTATGGCTGGGAGACCTTGAGAGCACAAATGAACTACTTCAGGTGCTCTGCACGGTGTCTGCCTGCTACTGTATCTTCATGTGTTTAGAGAGTTTTCATTAGTTTTCTGTCTATGTTGTGTTTTTTCTGATATATCTGTGATTAGGATGCAGTACATTTTTACCTGTTTTTTGGTCATGCTGCATTGTTTACACAAGGGACCAGCTGCTCACACTGAGGAACAAAAACTTGTCTCTCTAGAAGGGGGGAAATCCTGGAGGAACTGAGAGACAAGTACTGGAGCAGCAGAGGAGTGTGGTGGCGGGTCGAGAAGTGGAGACACAAACCATATATCCTTACCATAATTACGGGAAAAGTATGATCTCCGGTAAATAAGATGGAAGAGCTAGCAGTGAAGCATCTTGTGCTTTACAGATATGTGGCTTCATGAAGTAATTCAAAGTATCTGTGAGTGGCTTTCAGACCACAGGCAGTGCGGTATCAGGAAAGGCAGCTGGCTTGCCGTGCTTGAGAACATCAGGAGGTGTAGATCTATAGCCTAGACACCCAGCTGATTTGTGTATTATTTACCACAAGAGTTTTTGCACACCATCTTGATCACTGTTTACATTCCACCCCTGGGCAACGTGGAAGTCACGTGTAACATCGCACACACGGCCGTTGCATGTCTCAACCATGTCTGTATGTTTAAAACTATCCACATTTCACCAGTTTGCCACATGCAATACAAGGGAGGAGAGGACATTGGATCTGACGTATGATGTTTTTCAATCGGTTTGATAAAGGCAATCCTGCTCCATGCCCACCAAGCTCCAGCACACCCTGAACAGTATGTGTTTCCCCACACTCCTGTTCATCTGCAATCCATACATCTCTGTTAACACTGTCTCATCCATCTCCTCCCCCACATGACAACACCTCAATCAACACCTTTACATGCACTGATCACCACCCTTATGTTTCCCCACCCTCCTCCATCCTCCCCCACCATCAACCAACACCGTCAGCTACAATGGACTGACCTTCACAAACGGCTGGGTGCTGAGGGAGCGGAGGAGACTCCATCAGGGGAGCCGCAGGGCCTGATGGCATCAGTGCTAAGGTGCTGAAGCTAAGCAGCTCTGTGGAGTCCTCCAACGGCCATTCAGTCTGAGCCTGAGACAAGACAGGATCTCACTGGTGTGGAAGACAACATGCCTGGTCCCAATCCCTAAGAATGGGGGAACCTTCAGCCCTCAGTGACTATCAACAGGTTGCTCTGACATCTCAAATCATGAAGGCACTGGAAAGGCTTGTCCTGGTTAAGCTGAAACATGCAGGACACATCTAGTGTGTCCTGGATTGTGGACTACTTGACGGGCAGACCGCAGTTTGTGAGGCTACATGGATGTGTCTCAGATATGGCTGCTGAGCAGCATATGGGTGCTACAAGGAACAGTTCTGTCACCTTTCCTGATCATGCTGTACACAGCTGATTTCATGAACAATTCTGCAACTTGTCATCCACAGAAATTTTCAGATGAAACAGCCATACTTTCTTGCATCAAGGAAGGTCAGGAAGGGGAATGCATGGAGCTGGTGATGAACTTTGTTGAGTGGTGCAATCCAAACCAGCTGCAGTTCAACACTTGAAAGACTTAAGAGATAGTGGTGGATTTCAGGAGCTCTAAAGCCTCCCCTGCATAAATAAAAAGGAGATGGAAGGGGTGGACACATGCAGGTATCTGGGAGTGCACCTGGACAACAGACTGGAGTCGACTGTGACTACAGAGGCCCTGTTCAAGAAAAGGTTAAGTCGCCATTAATGCAACCACCAGGGACTCCAACCAGATCAACAAACATAAAAAAGCTGCTTCGGTTTTGTGAGTTTACGTGGACTCCTTTAAACAATGTTCCAAAAAAGAACACTAAAAAATTCTTCTCACCCAGGGCATCACACAATGGACAAACAGAGGAACACCCAGCTGCTCTTAGATTCTACGTTGAGTCTCTAACCTGACTCTTTCTCTCTGGCATTGCACATCTTGCACTTCATGTATAGTTTATTTATAGTATAGTTTAGTGTACATCCCTATATATTATGTAATTTGTGTAATTATTGTAACAATACATGTATTGAGTACTGTTGTGTACGCAACTGTAACTATTTGTATTTTCTTCGGGATCAATAAAGTACCTATCGTTCATGTCTGACTATTTGTCAGGCTGTCTATTTATTTATATAATAGGCCAAATCAGTTACTGAATGGGAAGGATGGCCCTCCAGTAGGAAGCCACAAAGAATTGGTGGTTATTTTTCTCCTCCAAGCGTGTTGAGCTGTCCAATGACGCTGTATCATTGAAGACTTGATGTTTCATGCGTCTTGAAAGAAGAAACCTGTGTTCTAGACCTATCAGCTAGCAGGTGGGTATTGGCTACAACTAAATTGGAGGTCCACGAATATAGAGCAAAACTACAGTAAATATTACCAATCCTATTCTATTTGCAACAATCTCAGTGACTGTATCCTACTTTTTTGAGACATTTTTGAAACTCAAATAGATAAACTGAAGGAGGCAAATTTTAAAGCGGGGAATTTACTGTAATTTGCAGCAGTTTAATTTGAGCAATGCCTTTCTGTAATTGAAAGTTAATACCTAATCAGCATCTGAAATTCTTGCTCTTAAATGTTTGAATGTATCCAACAAAATTGTTTTAATTAGAATTCAGAGTAATCAGTAATCAAAATGCAAATGTGAAATTAACAATCGTGCAAAAATTGAGGCTTGGTTAAAAAAATATGAGCAATAATAGAAAACTCAGAGCAGAGCCAAGGCCTACAATCAAGATGTGTTTACAATGCAATACAATTCATTTATCTTATTCAAATATGCACATCATTTCCATGTGAATTAAATATATTTCATTACATTAACAAAATTTTGTTTTATGGTTTACCTAGTGTTAGCAACAACTAGTTGGTTTTAGTAGCCTGTCGCACTTTGACATGGTGGGGCATCTATTTTAGAGCTGTAATACTCGGATCCTTTTTAGGATTCGGCTTCCTCTGAGTCACTCACTTAACTGATCCAGGTCTGTGAGTCACTTGAGTCACTTGAGTCAGTACTGCCAAATCGACCTAATACCCAGGTTGTCCGAAAATTTAATCCAAATCCATGCAGTACTTTTCAAGTTATTTTGCATACAGACAGACAGAAAAAAATCTTCCGTTGATATAGCCGTTGTGGAGTGTGCATATTCTGAATGTGAAATAAAGGCAGTGTGGTCAAATGAAGGATTGGGCTATATTCTTTTCGTTAATGAAGTCTAATCAGTGATGAGTGTATGAACAAGTCTGATATATATATGCTCAGCTGTATTTGAATATCCCCTTCTGCTCATATGAGCGATTCAGCTGTATTTGATCGGTTGATTCACTCATTACTGTCGTTCAGGGAGTGCTATCCCAGTCGTGTGAGTGATAAACCTGCTCGTTTGAGCGATTCAGATTCGGCTGCATGTTTTCGGTTGTGGAGGAAGTTAACGATTCCGATTCACTCATGACTCGGCCAAGGACCCGGACTCGGCCAAGGACCCGGATCCGACAGATTCACTCATGACTCGGCCAAGGACCCGGACCCGCTCTCTGAGTGAATCCAATTCGCCTGCAGGGCTATTTTCTGCTCTGACCGACACAAGAATCCACTAGGAGGATTCAACTTTGCATGAAGTTTGTAGGATTGTAGGTTTGTAGGATATACCTTATTTTTAAGTGTAGTGGTGCAAAGAAACTGTAAGTTATGCAACTTTTATGGTAGTAATTGATGTTTTAATGATTATAAGATGTATTTATG
>JBBIGA010072409.1:0-11966 GCA_037576975.1 Alestes dentex
GCTCCTCCCTCCACTCTTATAAGTCACCCTGTGTTCCTGCCTCTTCTGGAAGAAAGTATTTACAACAGCCATTTCCATCCTTTTCACAAATTAATGGCCACTTAATTCAAATTAAGGGGTTTGGTGCATTTTCAGGGTTAAATTAAGGTAGGGTTAAGCACATTTTAAGTACATTGTGTTTCGTAGTGTGTGTATCAGGTACCCAGGACCCTGTCACCAGTCCACTGGTTGTTTTTCCTTGGCTCATTTCTGACCATTGCATGTCTGCAACACCTTACAAGACCTGGAGATGCACTGGCCCATTTTTCCTGCTTTCAACACATTAACTTCCAGTACTAACTGTTCACTTGCTGCCTAATATATCCCACTACTTGACAGGTGCCGCTGTAACCAGATAATCAGTGTTATTCACATCAACTTTCAAAAGTTTTAAAGGTGTGTCTAATAATTGTAAATAAAAACAAGTTGTCCTAAATCGTTTGCCTTATTGTACCTACCTAAAACATGGCCAGAAACATGTCTGTGTATTTTTGATTTGGCCAAGATTTCCTGTTCATCTAATTATGAGTCATAAAATCAATGTTCTAGGACTCATTGCTAAATTCAGCGGACCTTATGCAATGCTAACAAGTGAGCTAATTCATGCCAGCTGTGCAGGAATTAAATTAACATAGTAAAGCATGCTTTTTGAATTTAGTTGTACATTATAAACACTGTATTAAATTTGTTCTCTTTCCTCAGCCACTCTGATAGCAGTATCTAATGTTTTTACATATCTGTGAATTCAAATAAGTGCCAAGTTTCTGTTGCTTTTATTAATAGTGATCACTCTAGCTTTTAAAAGATGTGAGGTGTGTATGCCACAGTTTCATTTATTCAGTTAGAATATGTCCCAGGACTGGTACACCATGGTCCAGTGTCCATCATACAGACAAAAATTTGTGAAATACTGTTTCTATTATATATTTATAGACTTTCATTAATTATTTAAAAAAGTTTTACTATTCCAGAGGTGGAGTCAGAAAGGTGGGGATGGCACTGGACATACTTGATATTTGATTGGCCACCCTGGGTGCCACTGTAAAACTGCATTTACTATCAATGGCATTTGGTGCTAATTTTACCTCTTGAAAGAGGCATTTATTCTGACATCTAGGTGCACCTTTTTCACACACACTCCAGTACTTTACATACTACATTACTGAATGCATTTCTAATTGCTGTGTACAATGTTTTACACACTATTAGGTTGATGGTGGTGGCCTAGTTCGTAGGATACTTGCCTCTGGACCAAGAGGTCATGGGTTCGAATCCTACCTTCGGGGGGACCCTTAACCCCGAGTTGCTCCAGGGAGACTGTCCCCTGTAGTTAGGGAATGGAAGCCGCTTTGGATAAATGCATCTGCTGAATGCCGTCAATGTAAATGTGGTTTGGGATGCCGCCAATATTGCCACAGCTCACAGGCAATGCAAGCAACTGACACAACCGTGGAAGCCCTGTGGCAAAAGCACCAGGTATAGCACAAGGTTATATTTCCTGTTTGACTTTTATGATTGTTGAATTCCTGTGTGGATATATTGACAATCTGGCTCCATTACACTAACATTCAATATTACCTTAGTCTACATTATGTTTACATCTGTGCTTGTATTGTACAGAAAACATGTATAGTGAAAGGTGGTAAGTCACGAAGTACAAGTGTTCGGCTAATATGGGGTAACTAGTACAGTGTCAGTGTTCAGCAAACTAATCAGTGTTCAGCAAACTGAGTCAGTGTTCAGCAAACTAATATTTATTTGAAATCCATTAAGTCAATTAGATTTTCATGCTTAAATTCAAAACTACCAATTATAATTTGTAAATTTACTCAGAATATTATCCCAATTTGCAGATGTTGTTTTTCTATCGTAAATGTGTTTGAATAGCTACTCACTGCAGATTAGGGCAAGTCATGAAAAGTACAGCAAGTCATCAAGTACAGTTCTGATCATGAAGATTTGTAATTAAGATTTTTGAGTAGGTTAAATCAAAACAATCATAAAAAGAAAGGGAGTGATGACAGACTTATTTGAAAAGAATAACAAAAAGGCAGATCAGGTGCAAACAGACCCTCGGGCAGCTTCCTACCTGAAGTCAGAGTCAGTGAGGTCAGACTAAGGACCCAGTCTGTCATCACTAGGTGAAGAATTCCAGGTTGAGTAAATTTTCAGCACCTGTAAAATACAATTATAGAATTTATTCATGCTCCTTAGAGGTTGGCGTTACATGCTAATTATCTGTCATAATCATTGATCCCTGAGTTAGCCTTCCCTGCACCCCTCAACAGTACTCCGTGCAGCTGTTCAGTAGTCTACAGCAGCGGTCCCCAACCAGTTTCATGTAAAACAATAACTTGACGGACCAGTATAGATACAACTAAAAACAAAGTGCATTAGTTTTTTACTCACGTTCGCTAAATTTTTGATGTACCGTATAACGTGACCAAGACGAGTGTTTTTCTTAAAAGTTAAAGATCTTTCAGACTCTGATAATCAAGGAAGTATTTTTGTTCTGTCTTTCTGTGTGGCCC
This sequence comes from Alestes dentex, assembly GCA_037576975.1. NCBI lineage: Eukaryota > Metazoa > Chordata > Actinopteri > Characiformes > Alestidae > Alestes > Alestes dentex. The sequence goes on from JBBIGA010072409.1 coordinate 2,571, forward strand.
GGTACCAAATGACTCACGGACCGATACCGGTCCACCTCCAAGTGGTTGGGGACCTCTGGTCTACAGTGATCATTCCACATGTGGTGGTTTGCTGAAACAGAAAGCCAACAGATGCCATCTACATCAATATTTTTCAGTGAAGTAAAGAAGCTGTATGAGTGAACACAAATGTCTGAATCAGTCAGACTTTACTCTGCTTAACCCCTACAAAAACCGCATAATGTCTGACTGAGTCCATGTGTGAATAGAACAGGTCATTGATCGGGCAATTCACAGCGAGCAAGATGTTGATGACAAAAGGAAGTTCTGTTGGTAAGGACCGACACCAGAATTGCCATACAGGTTTGGTTGTTTATGGTCAAATTAAAAACCAGCATCATGTACTGCCTCGTGCCTAAACCCCACAGAATGTGTCCAGCAGGTGAGAATGTGTCCAACATGGAAAATCTCCTGCTGTGTGCTACATGCATGAAAGGGCATCTCCAGGACACATTCAGAACTGATTCTCTGGACATTAACATGTGAAAATGGTTTTAATCTCAGCTTGTATCATGCCGACTGCACCATTTTTTTTCATGAGAGTACAGCTAAATGAGGCACATCAGAAAAGATAAAACTAGAAGTGAAGAATGTAGATGTCAATGGGCTTGAATGATATGAAATGTAAATCGAATTCAAAAATACAATAATCAGATATGAAATAAATTATCACCACCTTATAACAACATTTAGCCAGCAGTTGAAGCCGTCCCTCCAGTTACTCCAATCCCACTCACGTCTGTGGTCATAAGCCCTCCTATCCCAAACCCAGTCTCGGAGATGAGCCTATTGCTTCCAGATAAATATGATGGCAATCCATGGAAATGTAAGAGGTTTATTCTACAATTTTCACCTTATTTTCACTTCAGTGCTCCTGAAGCAGATTTCACTAAAATTGCCACAGTTATTTTATTGCTCTCGGATAAAGCACCAGGCTGGACAAATACACAATGGGAGAAAGGGGGACCAGTGGTTTCTTCATATGGATGTGTTATGTCTCAGTGCAAGGCATTTTTAACCGGCTGCCTGAAGGCAAAGAAAGCAGTGAAAAGACAAGACAATAGATCTGCTTTTGAATGTTTTCACATGACATACTTTGGCAGCAGAGAGCGGCTGTAATGAATCAGCCCTATGCACTGTATTTCGTAGGGGCATAGAGAGCAATTTGAAACCAAAATGGCCTGAAGATATAAACAATTACCCTTGGTTTGCTCATTAGTATTGTTATCACACTTGATAATCTTCTGAAAGAATGCAAACAGGTGCCTATCGGTGATTGAAAAACAAAAATAAGGGGTTAATGCTGTTTACAGCAAGACATCTTACTGCTAAGTGCCTGTGTTGTTTAAATGCCAGCCTCTGTCCTAAGTGATTACAACCCTCATAGATTGGGGAGCAGCTAGCAACTTTATGAATGAGGCTCTTGGCATGTGGTAGTAGCCTAGTGTGCAAAACATTTGCCTGTGAACCTGATGACCACAAATTCTCAGGTTCAAACCCCCACTTTCTACCATTGTGTCCTTGAGCAAGACACTTAACCCTCAGTTGCTCCAGGGGGACTGGATAAGAGTGTCAGACAAATGCCCCCTTTACCCTATCACAACATTACAAAATCCTGTTTCAGTATATAATGGATGGTGTCCCAGTAAGGGCAGACTCCATCACAACAATCACTGAACCCCTTGTGATTACAGTCAGTGCAGTCGATCACGAAGTTGATATGTTTAAACATTGTGTCTTCTCCAGTTCACACAGTAATACTGGGCCTCCCCTGGTTAAAGGCCCACAATCCAGTCAGTTCATGGCCAGTCACTAGTAATTGTTTCAAGGTTCTCAAAGGGCATGCAGCACACAAAGGGCATGTCACCCTGCACTCTACCAGCTACTCTCCTTATTATCTGTTACTTGGTGTTGCACCTTCCTTTCTATGCCCTTTTAGGACAAGAGTCAACAGGAAACAAAGCACAATCAGCTTGTAATTAATCAGAAGCAACTGAAGGATGCACATGCCAGGACATGGACCTGAGAAACGTACTTGCAGGATGTCTGGAAATCCTGCCCTGCATGTCGATGCCAGTTCCCAGTCCATGCAGACCACAGAGATGTCAGCGCACAGCCACACCTGCAGTGAAAATAGTGGATATAGATCCAGGTGAAACATTAGATGATAATGTGGTTGTGGCAGAAGTGGTGTTTCCTAATCAAGGTCCAAGCTGACTGAAATGCTGCAAACAAATAACCCAGCAGAGAATTCCATCACTTTGTTATCCTATGTATTGCAAGGGCCCTCTAGGAAACTACCACTATCATGTTCTGTGTCACTCTTGTTGCATTCCAGTTCGCTAAAGACACATTCCACATTGCTATGGCTGCCCTCTGTGTCAGTGTGGTTTCTTTATAAAGTCCTTTTTAAACTTATCTTTTTTTTCTACAGCATGAAAGGGCAGTGTTTTCAGTGTACAGTGGCGGGATTGCACAGAGAAATAAGGAACCAAACTGTATACTTCTACTTTTTTTCTAAAAGTATTTATTCACTCCCAATTTCCACCTACTAGCTAGGTCCCCCTACTTCTGTTAAATAATGGGTGTAGGGTAGAATACAGCACAGGGAGGCAGCCGACTTACATACACTTGTGAATGTGAAGCGTGACCTCTTCCATAATTGTCTAACATTGTGGTAAGTGATGTGACCAAACAGAAGACATCCTACCTTCCCAGAGAGTGAGGCCAGTTATGGTCTCCTAGACTCCTTCGCACAGATGGCAGTTACTCCGAAGCAATTGCTCAGAGTGGATGGGTGGACAGCTCTAGGAAGAGTTCTGGTGGTTCCAACTTCTTCCATTTAAGGATAACGGAGCCCACTGTGCTCATTGGAATATTCAATGCTGCAGCAATTTTTCTGCAGCCTTCCCCAGATCTGTGCTTCGATACAATCTTGTCTCGGAGGTCTTCCTTGGACTTCATGGCTTTGTTTGAGCTCTGACATGCACTGTCAACCATGGGACCTTTTATAGAAATGTGTGTGCCTTTCCAAATCATGACCAATCAACTTAATTTACCACAGGTGGACTGCAATCAAGTTGTAGAAACTTCTGAAGGATGATCAGTGGAAACAGGATGCACCTGAGATCAGTTTTCAGGGTCATGGCAAACGGTGTGAATCCTTTTATTATAAATCTTTAATTTTTGTTTGAGACAAACTTTTTTCACATTGTCATTACAGGGTATTGTGTGCACTGTATTTGCATAAGAATCATATATATGAACAATTTCAATTAAATTCTGGCCTCATCACAGCATCTGAATAGCCCTATTAAAGATAATCAATAATCGTTTTCTGTTCACTGGCAAAGAATGGATATCACGTAACTGTCTCCTGCTCAGCTCTCAGAAAACAAAGGTTCTTCTTTTAGGTCCAAAAGCTGCCAGAAACAAACGGTCAGGTTTAATGATAGATCTTGATCATTTCTCAGTGTATCAGCGTTGCTATCAATTCAGGTCTATCTTTCGATGAACATATAGATAATATTTCTAAAATAACATTTTTCATATTCAGTACATTGATGATAAGGAATGTACCATCCTTTCATGATGAAGAGAAATTTGTTAATGTCTTTATTACCTCTAGACTGGATTACTGTATTTATCTGCTGTTAGTATGTTTCAGTAGGGACCTAAAAATAGGGACCTTCAGCTAGTCCAGAATGCAACAGCTAGAGTCACTTGCTCGAACCAGGATATTTTACCACATCAGTTCAATGAGATCAAGACTACACTAGCCCATTTAAAGCCCTAAATGGCCCTGACATGAATGAAGTTAATGATAAGATAATGACAAAATAATGATCTCAACCACACAGCACAGACATATTTATCAAAAAAATAATTTGTTCTCAGCACAATTGTCTAGCCACCCCAAAGTGCAAACTTCAACATCTTTGAATGCAATGAGTTGAGTTGATTTGTAGGAGTTTGTAAGGCACAGTGAAAGAATCATTAACAATCCTGCAACAAAGCAGGATTAAGCAGCATGGGCCCAACCCTGGTGCTCCCCCTGGGTTCTAGATTCAGTAAAATCATTGCCAAGACATATACTGGTATATGTTTCTGTGTTAGCTTCTGTCTCTGAAGTTTTGTTAACTTTCAGTGAAATAAAACAGAAACAGCAGTCACTTGTTGAAAAAACTAGTCATCCCTGGCTCAAAAATAATGTAAGGAGGGAAAAAAATCATTTCGTTTTACACACAAACTAATGATCCAATATATTCCAGTATGTTCAGTCTAGCAGTAGCATGTGTTAGGTGAAGATTAAATATAGCCCTTGCACACTTATGACACAGCTTTAACTGTTATTAGCAGAAAATGATGATAATAGTAAGTAATTGTGAGTTCTCACAGATACACTAACTGGCTGCTTCAATCAGTGGAGCCAAATAAAACAAGCGTTGTGTCTATAAACATTGAGCAACCAGCCGTCTCCAGCAATCCCAGAGTAATAATAATAATATAAAGAGTGTTGCAGAAAAACATTGTCATCAGTAAAAGTGTAGGTGCTGTGTTCTCAACAATTACCACCGTAAAGCTCTAAGTGAACACTTGGCATCAGGCTAATACACCAAACTAGCTACTTTCACTACAATATTGCTAATGCACGACTTAACTGAAGAGGGTCTAAATGTGAATTATTTACCGAATAAAAAAATATATTGGCTGCAACACTGGCACCAGAACAGCTCTATGTAGCATGAGTCAGTTATGTCTTAATTTCTGAAACCATATTTCTGGCTAAATGCATTTCTACCTAATTATACAAAATGCTTTTATAGGGTACAGGCGCCTTTAAATATAGTCAATTAAGTATATTGAAAACCTCTCTAAGTGATGAGTTTAAATTTCAGCCATGCTTCAATTGTAGAAGGCCCAAAGAGACATTTGAAGCTCTAAACCTTTTTTATGAATACCACTTAAACAGGGAGGATCTTTAAATGTTGTAGAGGGCAGCTCTATTATGAAGGAAAGCAAAGAGGAGGAGAGGGTAAATGTTGGTTTGTTTGTCATTTGTTTTGACACAGGCAGTATCAAAACCATTAGATCCCATTCCTGCTTCACCGCATCAAAGACCTTCTCTGCATTTCCGAGGCTGGGCGAAGGTTAGAGACAACATTTATAAAGCAGCATACATTGAATGATAGTCGTTGTTGGCTTGATCTTCTGACAATCTGTTAAGAAACTTTTCATTTGTCTGTGAGTTCTGTCTCCCATTGTTGGTCAGGTATGATATAAACCAGGATAAGGCTGTTCCTGTGATTCCGACCAGGTTTTCTAGTCTGACTAATAGAATTGAGTGGTCATTGGTGTCGAATGGCACACTGTGGTATGGTAATACTAGTAAGGTATATGGTAATACTAGTAAGGTATATGGTAAATACTGGAAGGTCTACATAGCGTTCACACTATACTGTTAAATTATACTACTGTACAGTTGTTTATTTATTGTACTGTTTCTGTTATAATGTGCACTCTATTGAGTGTTGTATGTTGCTATATGTTACACCGTGGTCCTTGGAGAAACATTGTCTCATCACACTATGTACATGCATGCAGATGCTGTTGATAAAAAAGTAACCATGAACCTTGATGTGGTAACTCACGTACAGGACCTGAAAGGGTAGACACTGACTTCATGTCATACTATCACTGGAGGATGGAGCTGAGTGTGAGGGAGGACTGTGTCCTCTGGGGTGCCATAATAATCATACCTACTAAAAAAAACTTAGGAGATCTTAGGAGAAAAATAAAGTGAGGAAAAACAGAAATCTCTACCCATATGTAAACAGTAGTTATAAGTCAAGAGAAGTTAGCTGCTCATATAAATATAAGAGGTCACACTTTCATTTGTACAGTCATTACAGCTATCCAGGCTGGTCCACAGTACACAAGGAGCAGAAATATGCTGTATCTGAGGCAGATTAAAACAATTTTCAAGTCATTTATGCATCTAATGTATGAAATAATAATGTTAATAATAACAGTATTAATGTTTGTCAGTTTCCTAGCAGCATGGTCACCAGCTGATTGCAAAAAGCACATAAGTTAGCTTAAAAAATCTGATTGTATGTCCGTTCATAACACATATCTTTTGATTTACTGGTATTAATTCATTCACATGTCAGAAAATATACAAGTGTCATGATGCACGTGTGTTCAGGAAAGTGACACATTCACAGGCGGTACTTGGGAAGCTTTACTTGTAGCAGCAAAGGTGGGATGTGAAAATCAAGAGAGCACCAAAGTGTGGCTCTGATGCAGAAGAATGGAAAAAGTAAAAGCAAACAAAGCACTGGATAAAAGGGCAGTAAAAGGTGAAATAGAACAGAAATAGTCCATTACTGCAGTGCTGAGTGTAATGCCACTTCAGCTGCACAGTAGAAACAAAACAGAAACAGTTCACTAACAAAGCACCTAACAAAGCCACAGTGCTACTACTGCTACACGGTAAACAGTTCAAATGCTTTTACGCAGCCCACCATGGTGTGGAGAAGGAAAGCCCAAGAATTCCCAGGTCCAGCCACTTAGGTCTACCTGGTCAGTATCAAAGAGGACCTGCCTGGTGTACAGTTTTAAGTAAAGCCTAGAGAATGCCAGGTCCAGTTGCTTAGGTTTGCCTGGTCAGTGTTCTTGCTGTCAAAGTGTACAATTGCCTGGTGTACAATTCTCAGTATTCTTTTTGGAGGACAAACAGACAACCACAGCACACTAGCCAGCAGGCACAATGGTGGACAGACACTAGATTCTTCAAGTTCAAGTTGGCTTTATTGTCATCCATCCACAAACACAGTATGTGACTGAACGAAATTGTGTTTCTTACATACCCAGGTGCACAGGCAGCACAAAAAACAAACACACGACATTCAACATGAAGACAAAAAGTAAAATAAAAAAGTATAACAAGTATCAGGGCATTCTGGCTCAGGCTGGGTGTAAGTAGAGAGGGGGAGAAATGCAGAACAGGTGTAAATAATGAGGTAAATGGGAATAAACAAAGTGACAGGGAAAACAGGGAGGAGCAGGTGGTGCCAGGCTCATAACTCCAGCAACAATAACGTGGCACGTGAGGCACAGCCATGACAGTGAGTAGTCTCTTATATAATTGTACTACAATAACTGTCCTGTTACATAACAAGGTAGTACTACTATAGATTTTTCTTAAAAGAGAATGAATAAAATTGGGATAACTAGGATTATATTATAAAGATTATCCATGATAATTCCATTTTGCTTTGTTAATATTGCAATAATTCATGAAATGTGGTGGACATTATGGTTATTTAAAATGCGCATAAGCTAAGTTTGCTATTTTGCCCCATCACAGATGCACAAGAGAGTGGAAGTACACAAAGCATGCAATCACTGGTCTACAAGAACAAGAGGGGAAGCAAGTGAAACAGCAAAAGGGAAGCAGCGAGAGAGAGAGAGAGAGAGAGAGAGAGAGAGAGAGAGAGAGAGAGAGAGAGAGAGAGAGAGAGAGAGAGAGAGAGAGATGGGGCGATGGAAAAAAAAAGATGAAAAGAGGAGAGTAATGGACAGCCTTTAATCCCTTTAACCCCCCCCCCCCCAAGAGAGTCTTTAAAACTATCATTGTGGATTGGCAGCATATCCTGTGAGGTCAGGTGCATAGATGAATTACCACACATAGGTTCCTAATTAAACATAATGGACATTGGCGAGGCATGTTACAACTTTGAGATAATTTTCTGACTACATAATATAGAGGTAAAAATTAGGAATACTTTGTTTGGGATAGGTGGTATCATAAGCCTCATATCCCAAATGTCCACAGATACTAACACCTCCCTTTGTTAAAAGCCTGGTGTTCATACCTGGCATGGAATGTGAGAACAGTGTTTGAACAACCAAAAACAGCAAACCCAACATCTGTCACAAATTCAGATTTATTTCAGGTTTTAGAGAGTCAAACTTCAAACTGAATAAACTGAAACCTTGCAATAATGGAACACTGAGTAAGAATTTTGAATAAATCCATCTCCCACTCCTCTTGAGACAGCTTTGTCTCCCATGCTGCTTTAGAATCACTATGCAAGAGCAAATGCTTCAAGCCTGGGAGGCCACTGCATAAGATGACAAAGCGTGGTCAACACACAGAATTTCAAGATTAGAAAATCAACATTTCACAGTCTGCATTTTTTTTCAACGTTCTTCAAGAATTTTGCAATACAATTTCTCATTAACTAACTGGTTGAAAGGCTAGTATTAACCAGCTAATCATGTAGCATGCTGTCGTGTTCAGCATGTCCACATAACGTTTTGGTCGCTGGATCTCAAAAATAAGAACTAATAATCATGGATCTTTCTTTCAAGTTTTAAAGAAATAAATAGATGATCCCGCCAACATCACACTAGTAAAACTAAGCTTAAACAAAACAGCCCAATCATAAAAAATAGATATTTGATGTAATCTCCAATCCGTTTATTGATTTTTTTTTTCCCCTAAAAAGGTTCAAAAGGTTAGAAATGATCTGTGCTACCACTATACAGAGACTGTCTGTGGTAAGCACTTAGCCACCACTTGTGGGTAGTAACACAGATGAACATGTGTTGATGAGTGTTTTTTACTGATAAGGACCTTATGTAATTCAATGGCAACACAACATTAGCTAATAAAAAACAAAAATAAAGCTGAATACCAGTAACAATAGCCTATGATTTTCATTTTATAGGAATGTTAAATGATTTTATTAACCATGTGAAGTAATTTTGTTAAGCAGTCTCAAACAACACATTAGTCAGTCTATTTTAGAATGATTAAAAACATGATGTGGCATAAGGCTTGCACAGTGCTAACTGACGAGTTCTAAACTCCCATTACTTGTTAGCTATATTAGCCTTGTGTGATGGTAGTGTCCTGCATTTACATTTACATTCACAGCATTTTAATGTACACTGACACTCTTATCCAGAGCGACATACATGAATGTTAGTAGGCCATAAGAAATCATGCCCCTCAAACTAGTAAGCGTAGACTTAAAATTAAGAGGTGCTTGTAGACTAAGATTCTACCAAAGATGGAGTTAGTACTCCACGAACACCCTATCAAATCACACATGCACAGAAGACAGTTTTTGTTTTTAACTCTTAGAACTAAAACATCCGATTTCAACGAATAAAAACAATCTAAAACGGTCTAAAACCGGTGTGCGTTCTCCTATACACTTGCCATTTGCCACGGTTTTGCTTGTCACCACTATGGGTTTTCCTCACCCACTTGTGGGCAGAAACTATCCTGAAAATTCTCTCAGGTTCAAAGATCTTGTATTTTTTTCTGTTTGTTTCTCAGAC
>JBBIGA010072460.1:0-11963 GCA_037576975.1 Alestes dentex
CTTCTGGGTAACCTTACCATTTTTAAACCTCTCGCAGTTCAGCACTGTCCTTTGTACCATTTCATGCTATTCATTGGTCTTGAACTGTTTGAATTTCAATTAAAAAAGCTTGAAACACTGGGGTGTTCTAAAACTTGACTGGTAGTGTATATAGTTTTATCTTATTAAATTTTTTTCATTGCACAATTGATATTTGTCCTCACCATGTAGAACAGATCAGTATGGGTTTGAGCAACCTGAAGACTTTGATCATAAATCCCATGAGGAGATGATGTCTGAGTATTTAACCGTCCTCACAAGAAGGTCTACGAAGTGGTCCAAACTCTTAAACGAGAACACCAAGGTGGATAAGAATCTGAAAGGTGGGCATTATAGGCACACATACACACAAGGACACACACACACACACACACACACACACACACACACAGAGCTCCCTTTCATTGCCATATGCACACTGCTCATCGCTGTCCCTGTGCGTCACACTTGCCAGTGAAACGGTATGTGAGAAAAGGAGTGCCTAATGAACACCGGGCACTGATCTGGATGGCAGCCAGTGGAGCCCAGCAGCATCTGCAGCTGAACCAAGGCTATTACCAGTCCCTGCTGAAGTCTGGCCATGACCACAGGCTGGAAGAGACCATACGCACTGGTCAGTCCCGTCCTTGCTTCATGTTGTTACAATACAGTAATATCAGAATTTCATATTTTTATAGTACCGACTCAATTACTTCAATACCCTGCTGAAAAAGACGATTAGAACAATTAGGATTAGAATCTGATGGGTTTCATCCCAAATGGGAATTGGCTTGGTTGCCATTAAAGACCGCATGTTTCTTGAATTAAACACTCAGAACCAGTTAGAAACCAACCATGAAATGAATCTAGAATTTGTCACAGGTCACCTGTTAGACCATTAAGATGCTTTAAATTGAGAAACACAAAAAGTCATTACTAACCACAATAGGTCATTTTAAAATGAGCCAACAGGAGCCAGTAACAATATTTAATGGTTTCTGTTATTTTATTCCAGCATGGCTAAATAGACCCCTGCGGTGGCGCCCCACCCAGGGTGAGTCCCTGCCTCGCGCCTGTTAGTCCCGGGATAGGCTCAAGGGCCCACAACCCTAACAAGGATTAAGCAGTTACAGAAAATGAATAAATTAATGAATTAATGGCTAAGTAGAAAAGCTCCATCTCATTCTATAGTACATTTCAGTGCCTTAACATCTGCGTCCGTCAGTCAAAAATCTCGCTCGTTCCAAAATCAAGAGGGTTGATTGTCAGTCTACAATCCATTCCGTAACCATTTTATTAACATCAGAGCTTTCTGACGATCCAGTATGTTGTGGTTAGTAAATATACCCACATAAAAGAGAACTTTAGTGTCATCTGAAGCATATATAAATATACAGAGAGACGAAATGGTAAAGCTCAGGTTCCACAGTGTACACAGTGTATTGTGTACACACAGTGTACATTGCAGGCAGTATTAAAGCCCCTTACACTTTCTGGATTTAGAACTTCTAATTCTAAATTAAAACAATTACAGTCTAGGACAGGGCTCCAGTCCTGGAGGGTCGGTGTCCAGCACAGTTTGATGGTTCTCCTCCTCAAACACATTCACTAAACCTGACAATTAACTGGCGAGGTGACCCAGGTGTTTCTGAGCAGGGAAATCACCAAACCGTGCTGGACCACAGTCCTCCAGGACTGGAGTTCAACACCCCTGGTCTAGAAAGTGGTATCGGTGGTATCAGTGAAGGTATCCAAAAACTCTGCCTTATGCTCATACTAACCATCTCACCATAGCTGACTATCAGTTCTCACTTGATCTTCCACAGATTTAAACTCATCCTGCCATCATAAGACCTCCACCAGCACTTACAGCCCAGAGGAGATGGGTTAATCTTTTGAATCTTGGTGTTTCTGGCCTGAAATGAATGAACAAAAGTTAGAATCACCATAATGAACCACAACTGTAGGACTTTTCAAACAAGACTTTGCAGCCTGTCTCAACCTGACCCCTAGAAACAAACTCAGTAGACCTTGTTCTGTTGACCTTAAGTTTAAGGGAACTGCTGTAGGTTCTGTCTGTGCCGGATTATATATCGTTGTTGTTGCTGGTGTTGTTTTAAATGTCATTGACGGCCCAGTGATCTTATATACACATTTAATTCCTCTTTGACGGCTATAAAATTGAAAATAAAATTGAAAATGATTTGTTAACGGAGTTGGTGTAGTCTTTTAAAGTTTTTATGTCCTGTCTTAGACCTGCATAGAACCTTCCCAGACAACGTCCACTTCCGTAATTCCTCCCAGGCGTGTTTACAGTCATCTCTGTACAATGTTCTTCTGGCATATGGGCACCACAACAAGGATGTTGGTTACTGTCAGGTAAGAACTCTGTTAGACTACACTTAACACTCCAGGACAAATACTGTATGTTCCTCATTCTTGATGTTACAGCCACTGTTAAAAAAGCATTTACATTATTTTAATCTGTGTGCATATTGCCCCGCAGAGCTGTTTGTGTATGTATGCAGTGATTATTCATCCACCAAAGTGTATTTGCTCAGTCAATACTTTGCCTAAACCTGTTCCACCACTTTTCTAACATCCCATATTTACCTCTACATCTTTCCCTTTTTTTTTTTTTTAAAAGGGAATGAACTTTATTGCAGGATACCTCCTTATCATAACTAAAGATGAAGAGAAGTCTTTCTGGTTAATGGATGCTTTGCTGGGCAGAATCTTACCTGGTCAGTCACTATTTTCATCCCTGAGTCTCGTAGTTCTCCGGTCTAGGACTGTATGTAACGCATATTTATATTTATTGTATGTTAATAATCTTAGTTCTGTCCCATAAAAATGCTATCCTCACATATAGTCGGCTCATGATGACTTAAAGGATACATTTTTTTAATGAAAAATGTCTTTGTTAGTTAAGTAGTTCGATCTCTGACTACACTTTAATCTTTACTGGTGATTTTTTTAAATGAAATTCACAGTTTGTGGCGCGCCTTGAAATTCTTAAGTACAAATGGAAGTGAAGTATATTTCCAACTACATAAAAAGAATAATTGTTACTCAGGATTATAAGTGGCCGTCCAGGATTTTTTTACTGGGGTATAAATATGAGGCAACACTGAGGCCAAGTTCCTTTAGACATTCACCAGCCTGGAGAAGATCAGAGAAAACACAGATAAAATTTGACAAACGTGTTGACTTCCTGTCCCCTTATGCTAACAAAGTTGTGGAAGGTGTGAAAGAAGAAAGATTTTTATGTCATCTAACTACTATGCTTCTGCAACTTTAACTGGAATAAGGCAACAAATGCTAAAGGTGGGTTTGGTGGGAAAAGCAGGATGGTTTTACAGAAAGAGGCGAATCCCCACTGTTAAAATGGTGAAGGATGTGTAAAGTTTTGGGGCAGTTTCATAGGCCACACCTGCCCCCTGTTCTAAAACCTGAAGAGACTACGTACTGAGATAAGACTCAGATTCTTGCTCTGTGTTCTCCAATCTCATCAAGCATTGATCGAGAAAACACACAGCTGCTCTGATAACAAAGGAAGGTTAGACAAAAGTAGTAAATGAAGAAAAAAGTGCATTTCTCATTGTTCCCTACTCAAAAGTCTGAATTTCATTGCAAAAAACACAGTATTTTAACTTGTATAGAATGGCAAAAAGAAGAATAAGGAAAAGGGTAATTAGATTAAATTAGATTATTTATCAGTAAATTGTTTTATTACTTCTAACATACTTTAGTAATTAATGTTTTATCGTTTTTTTTTATATTAATGAACAATATAACATTATTAATATAGCAATTGTTTAAGGTTTTTGTGCCAAGTTAAGTTGAGACATGATAATACAGCAGAGTATTTACTCATGTGTCATGAGCAAAATGATAAGTGGACCCTGAGGACAGGGAAGGCCTTCTACAGTCAAGTTTATTTATTTAGCCCATTATCATTCACAAAGGTCATTCAGTGTGCAGGAATAGAATAAAAATGGTAGGAAGTAAAAGAACAAAAGAAATAAAAGAACACAGTCAATAGAAGAAGATGATTAAAAGTGTGATGGAAGTGCAGATATTTAAAAGAAGACAGAGGAGAAGTGCAGCATTTAGCTGGCTATGCTCGTTAGACAGCGCCGCTTCAGTAGGAACAGTGGAGCCCTCACATGATCATTAATTGTGGTTAAGTGAGCTCAACTCAGTCTGGGATCCATACAGGGTCCTTGAGGGCTACATGTAATTAGTATCAGTGTAGTATCAGTCATGATGCAAAATTTTCTTTAGGGAGACATGGCACGTGCCTTACATGTTCGTAAACCTCTGGCAAACTGTCTTTACGGACGGTTTTCGTTTAAAGGACCTAGCTAAATGAGATAAACACTGACTTAATAAGGGGACTTATTCTACACTAGTCTGAGCCCAGATCTTACAGTTCTGTTTTTTTTATTTATAATATCACTCAATCAAAACATTCAGATATCAAATCTATTTTAGTTACATTTTAGTTAGTTACTAAAAATGTATTTGCCCGAAAGGTTTTCTTAACATGATGCCATTAAACAATGATTTTCAAACGGTGGACTGGGGACCCCCAGTGGGCTATAGTGGTACTGCAGGGAGGCCACCTGGCTGTCAGGTTTTATATATATACATATATATATACACAACACACAATAAACATCACATATATTATTGCTGTGATATTTAAATGCAAACCTTTTTAGTTTAAAATATATATATTTTTTTAAATATTTTTTTTTTAAATAATCTTTACAATACGCCAAGGTTCTTCAAACCATTATGATGTTCGTCACACCCACTGAAATATGGTTCTTTGGAGGACTAAAAGTAGTTCTTCTATGGCATTGCTCAAATAACTTCTTTAGTGCACCTTTAGCAAGAGAGCACAGTGCATATAGCCGTCATTCAACACAATAAAACAATAAAGAAAAAAACAAATTTAGTCACTTTTTTCCATTTCCCCATGTGTAGTTGATCAACCAAGACATGTTTGGGGTCTGAAGTTTGCACTGCAGAAAAAAATATTAGCTTCATGCCACTAATTAATCACACCTATTCAAACCATGATGGATTGTTCATGATGTTCAATTATCCCAAACAGACTTGCTTATGTGGTTGTATGGATGATAAATGATATACTGTATAACAATGTACAGTACCATGGATAAAGTTTCGGCTCCCTGTGGGGCAGCTCGTGGCCTAGTGGTTAGGGAGTTGCCCCTGGGATCAAAAGGTGGTGGGTTTGAATCCCAGGGCTGGTGTGTTCAGTATGATGCTTTACACACTACTGAAACTCTGTAACATACTTTTGGCTATTTTTATAAAGAACAAACTGGAATAAAGTGACGGAAACCACATAAGCAAGTCCATTTCAGAAAACTCAGTAGAGTTTGACTGATGTGTATTTATTCAGTTTTGCTAATTGGTGAAGCCTAGGCTTCCATCACTTGCTAGCGAAGTTTGTGTTGTAGCTCCACTGCTGACATATCTGGGCTGATCAGCTTTATTTAGGTGAGGGGGACATTTTGAAGCAAAAACAGAGAGAAGTAGAGGGAGAAATAACTTTGTGCTGTTTGTGGCCCAGATTACTACAACCCTGCCATGCTGGGACTGAAGACAGATCAGGAGGTGCTGGGAGAGCTCGTGAGGATGAAAGTGCCTGCTGTGTGGCAGGCCATGACTCAGCACAATGTGATGTGGACCCTGGTGGTCTCCCGGTGGTTTCTTTGCCTTTATATTGACGTCCTTCCCATGGAGGTAAGGAAAAGAGGTGAATGGGAAAAAAATAAAAAATAAATAAAAACACATGGTGCTTAACACTATTGGAAATTCTTTTTCTAAAATCTACATTTAATAGTGAATTAATATTATTTTATGCAGTGATCCTCAGTGTAGTCCCCCAGAATGCTCTGTGCAACACATCTGAACCCCAACACATCTGAATCTGTTAATAGCAATGAATACCTATTGAAAGTAAGGTTAGAAAAGAAATGTGGGGCGGCCCAGTTGTTTCCTTTGAGAACAACTGATTTTAAGAGACACAATGGCCAAAATGAAAAAAAATAACCATCACTACATCTATTGTAAACATGCCTAATCACTTTCTACTGCAGTGCTCCAATAGTCATCTTCTTCTTCTACTTTCAACCGCTCCTGATTAGGGGATGCCACAGAGGATCAACTGTTTCCATTTCCTTCTACCTTCTGCATCTTCCTCTCCCACACCAACTGCCTGCATGACCTACCTCACCTCCTACTAGGCCTTCCTCTTCCCCTCTTCCCTGCAGCTCCATCCCCACCATCCTCCTCCCAACACACTCAGAGTCTCTCCTCAACATCCTCCTATAAACACACTCAGTCTCTCCTCAGCATCCTTCTCCCAACACACTCAGAGTCTCTCCTCAGCATCTCTCTCCCAACACATTCAGAGTCTCTCCTCAGCATCTCTCTCCCAACACACTCAGAGTCTCTCCTCAGCATCCTCCTCCCAACACACTCAGTCTCTCCTCAATATCCTCCTCCCAACACACTCAGTCTCTCCTCAACATCCTTCTCCCAACACTACAGAATACTGTATAATGTAAGGTTTTACACTTTTGAACTGCCAGAAGAAAAAAAAAAAACAGTCAATTGATGATGATATTAAAAATGGATGAAAGACAGTGGTAATGAAATACCAGTAAAAGTTGTGGCGGTGTTTTTTGTCAGACAGTGCTGCGAATATGGGATTGCCTCTTCTTCGAGGGCTCAAAGATACTGTTCCGTGTGGCCCTCACTCTGATCCGACACAATCAGAACCTGATCCAGCAGGGAAAGAGCCTGCCCGACATCTGTGAGCGCTTCAAACAGGTCACCCGGGGGGACTTTGTGGAAAACTGCCACACTTTCATGCAGGTAACATAAGTAGATATTTTCACATGGCTTTACTGGGAAACATTAACAGTCTGTAGAATATTTCATTTATTCCATAGAGCCTTAAATTAGTAGTCCGCGTGTTCCACAGTGCACTAATTAACCTTCTCATCTTAGAAAATCTTCACAGAGCCCGGGAGCCTCTCCATGGCAACCATCACTAAACTCAGGGCAACGTGTCAAGATCGCATTAAAGCCGATGAGTCTGGAGACTAACGGGGATAATAAGCTTGCTGGGGTTTTTTAGACATCGTTACACTATTTGGAATTTTTGGAATTTGTTCTCGAGCTCAGAAGTGCAAAATGGTGTAAAAAAAAATGTTGTGTGTTAAATACAGTTGATCACTATGAACACTCTGTTGATTTGAAAAATATACTTTTACACATTTGCTTCATAAAAATTAGAAGTGTAGCAAAACAAGTACTAGACTGAATACAAAGCTCTCAGTTCAACATGTGCAGGATGTTGGAAAAACAATAATTTCTCTGTGTTCTAATGAAAAGCAATGACTTGAGTTCAGAGCAGTTACTTAGGAAAAGTGAAGTGGGCCACGCATGAACACACCACAACACAGCACAGTGTGAAATTCTTTCTCTGTATTTAACCCATTCACCAAGTGAAGCAGGGGGCTGCCACCAGCGCAGCACCCGGGGAGCAGTGTGTGAGGACGGTACCTTGCTCAAAGGTGCCTCAGTGGTGCCAGTGGCAGTCCTCGGATTTGAACCCACGACCTTCCGATTGCAGGGGCAGCTCCCTGACCGCTAGGCCTCCAGCAGGCCACAACCTCTTTATTCAGCGCTGGGAGACTCAATTTCTATCAATTTCCCCAAACATTTCTCACACATGGATTTTAAACCATCCTGCTTGGGCTTAGTGCACTTTTCCATCAACTGTTTCGCCTCCTTTATCTGTTTTCACCTTCTCAGGTCCCATTGTACCTTAACGAAATCTCTCACTCACTCTTACTTTTCTGTAACGGCTTTTCTATAATCCACACTAGGGTCGCGGGTACCTGGAGCCTATTCTGGGGTCAAGGCCAAAATCAACCGGGTCAATTTCAAACAAATATTAGTATACATTACACTGAAATACACTTGTAATATTGTATAAAAGTTAACTCCATTTATAAAACATTTCCAAGGTATCACTCAAATATATTGAACACACTAGGGCAAATAAAAGTACTCAGTTTAACCCAGGTTATACTGGTTATAAGAATAATAAAAAAAAAAGAAAGCTAGCCTACCATGACATCAGATCTCTCTTTCCCTCAATATTGAAATTATTTCTCCCTCTTCACCTCCAAATCAGAAACAAAAAGTAATACTATTAAAATTACCTAGATTTTCTGGCCCTCTTTATTGTTGCTGGGTTGAGAAGTGCATTGAGGCACTGCCTTACTGTAATGAATTCAATCATGAATTCAAACCTCTGTTAAGAATGTATCATGTTCATTGTACCATGAAACAAAATGTCAAACTAAACAACATTTATTAAAAATTACCTTTGGAATTACCTTTTTTTGGCAAAGTGTGCTTTCAAAAGGCAGCCGGTTTCAGACTGTTATCATTTTTTTTTTGCAGACTGCTGCAGGACTGCACGTAAAATACCTTCAGAGAGTGCATGATCATATAATTGAACACAGACTCATCAACACTGATGAATAAATAAATAAATAAATAAATAAACAGATCAATAAACAAACAAACAGACATGTTCATCTCTGGGCTTTACAGCATCCTTAATGCAGCCTGTCTGGAATTTCCTCTTCAGGCTTTTACCACACACAGCATGATGTTTGTCAGGTGTACCAGTGGTCACACACACAGAGACACACAGAGACACACACAGAGACACACACAGAGACACACACAGAGACACACACAGAGACACACACAGACACACAGAGACACACAGAGACACACAGAGACACACAGAGAAACACACAGACACACAGAGACATACACAGAGACATACACAGAGACACACAGAGACACACAGACACACACAGAGACACACAGAGACACACAGAGACACACAGAGACACACACTCTTCCCCAATAAGACACATTATGAATGCCATTCTCCGTTCTTCCCTTTTATTTGTCATTACATTTACATTTAGAAATGGACACATTCTCTATTAAAACAATAAAGCTAACTAAAAGCGATGGATTGCGACACTTCATTCTTAGTCATGTCACCCTGTCCCAAAGCAACTCACACTAAGGCCAAAGTGCAGGCACCCAGCTGACAGAAATATCACAGTAACACATCGGCAAAAGCAGATAACACTCGTCATGTTTTCAGTGCGTCCTTCGTAACAGTTACTCGTTTTAATACCCACTCTCGGTAACTAGCGTTAAATGATATTCAGCCCCCCCGCTGTATTAAAGTCACATCAATCCCACATAATATTAGTGTAACAGGCCCTCATATACAGTACAATACCCAAAGACGTTCTAATAGCAACGTAACACATCTCTCCCTTTCTTCTTTCCTCAGTGTGCACAAAACCTTAACATGCTGGACTGGGGGAAGCAGTCATGATAGTTAACACTAAGCAGCAAAAATGTAGGTCTCATTTAGTGACAGGTTATAAGATATTCGTAAATAGCTTGCACACCAGTAATTTTGTCACAATTAAATTGTTTTCAAAAAAATCACCAAGCTGACTCTCATGCCAAAGTTATTTATGTGAGTATCTACGTCAGTTTGTTTTCTCACCAAACTTCATGCTCTGCATGTTTCCTACAAAGTCTTTGTTTTTATAAGCAACAACAGCATGTTTAGAAAGAAGGACCCCATTACATGTTTAATTTTGCATGAAGCACCTTTACGTGGAGGGGCTAGAGGGTCCGAGGGGTATTGGAGGGCTTCGTCTAGTGAAAAAAAGTCTCCGCAAACCCTGCTCTGCCTCAGCAAATTCCAACTTCTTCTGAGTAGACATACCATATGCAGTGATCTAGGCTGCCTGTGAAATTTCACTTGGTACCAAAAACAAGGAACACCAGACTCTAAACTACACAGTTCGGGTACTTTTCCGAATCGTACCTGTCTTTTTTCATGGTTCTGAGTCCAGGAACCTTCGTCATCCTGATCTCCAGCACAGATTATGAGGTCAGGAACAAGGCAAGTATTACGTACTCCCTTTTAGATGTACTTGGAAAAAAGAAAAAGAAAAAAAAAAAAACTCTAGCTACAGCAGCTACTTTCCCTAAAGAATCTGCCTACATACAACCAGTCATCTGACCAGCTGAAGTCTTGAGGGTGTCGCAGTTACCCAACCTAGATTAAATCTAGCCTTTGACTAAACCATGACATGAGCAGGGTCAGCCTCTGCTTTAGTCCAAGCCTCTGCTTTATCTAGGACATAAGAGAAAGACCTTGTAGTGTTGCTTGTAATGTCACCCAGTTCAAAAAAAGCCTCAGTGGCACAAGATTATATATTCTAATATTATTATTATTTTTTTTTTTACAAAGTCCAGAAGATACAGGGCCACCTCAGGCAATAAAACTGATGGCAGCGTAAGAGTGACAGAGGGCAGGGCATGTGAAAACGAGCAGGTTTGAGTGTAATGTGGAGTCCATAAAGTGGTGGTGGCTGCACCTTCTGGCTTGAAAAGTCACGTGAGCAGGTTCAGATGGTCTGGTAGCCAGCATGACTCCTCTTCCTGCCGATCAGGTAGGCCAGGAGCACGACGAGCACCAGGCCAGCCAGAGCAGTGCCCACGACGATGGGGATCAGCATGTTGTCTTCATCCAGGGCGCAGTCCTCAGCTGAGCAAGAAATTACAACAAGAGATCAAGCCAATGGCATTGAACACTTTATAGCTCCACCACTTATTTTTTAATCTAATAAAATCAGTTTTATCCTTTTATTCATCTACGGTCTCACTGATTAAACGTCTTACACACATGACATCCACATTGTGAGAGAATCAGGGTTCACTCTACACCGCAGGATTTCGTCAGGTTAAAGATGTTGAATATACGCCATTCAAACCTGGGACACCTTTTGAGAACTTTCAATTATGTTTTTTTTTGTATATGTCCAATGGTCCATTCATCATTAAACTAGTAAACAATGTAAAAGCCAGCTATCGTTCTAAAATGGCACAAAAAGCAAATATACACTACACATAACGAAACGGCGTTTTTGTGAGAAAATGTGAAGTGTGACTGCGCGGTTGCTCTGGTAACTGTGGCTGATGCTAGGTGGTTATTAACGGTGCAGTAGTCACATTCTGGTGCCGGAGATCTTTATGGCGGTGATGTGCTGCAGACTGTTCTCCATGATACAGGACTAAAAGGGAGGCACACAATAAAAAAAATTATGATTACCTGCACCAAACTGGTCTCCACTGACACCGAACGGTTGCACCTGGAGCTGGAAGGTGTTGAGAGAGAAATTCTCCCCGACATTCAAGATCTGCTCTTCACGACACATGTAAGAGAACCCAAGGGTTCCTTGCAGGTAGTCCAGACTAGTGTTAGTGACAGACAGGGGCTCTATTTCATAGGGACAGAGATAATTGAGTTCAGTACATTAAATTGGCCACAATTTATCAACAGTTATCTAATTAAGGAGAAGAATAACTCACTAGTCATGTCAGACAAGCTAGCTGACAGCTCCAGTCCACTGAGGTGATACTTTTTAGACGTAGAATTCTGAAAGCACCAAATGAAATATGAGCAAAAGGACATGAACGTATTAAGCACGATTAGCCTGCCAGATAACACTTCACACCAACCTGAAGTCATGTAGATACAGTGGCTTGCAAAAGTATTTGGCCCCCTTGAACTTTTCCACGTTTTGTCACATTACAGCCACAAACATGAATCAATTTTATTGGAATTCCATGTGAAAGACCAACACAAAGTGGTGTACACTTGAGAAGTGGAACGAAAATCATACACGATTCCAAACATTTTTTTACAAATAAATAACTGCAAAGTGGGGTGTGCATAATTATTCAGCCCCCTTTGGTCTGAGTGCAGTCAGTTG
>JBBIGA010072520.1:0-30771 GCA_037576975.1 Alestes dentex
TGTGTGTGTGTGTGTGTGTGTGTAAATAGATGTGTGTGTGAGAGAGAGCTGTTTGATTTTAAATGTTGAACATGTCATTCATTATCATTTTATATAGAAATATATATAAAACATCTTTGACGGATCATATACTATTGATCACAATAACAGATTTACAATAATTGTGCCAAAAATCTGTGTTCATTTCTTAAACGAAGTCAGTCTTAAAAGGAGCAGTATTTCACGTTTGTGCCACTACTCCACAGAGAATCAATGTGAAGAAAGCTAGAAAACATCATACTGGAATGTCACACAAATGGTCTTCTGTTCTGTTGTCACTGGCTCATTGATTTCTCTCTCTAGCTTGCAACACGTTGCATTTCTTTTCTACAATAATTATGTTGAAACAATCAATATGGTGTATTTCTAATTCCCAGCTGCAAAGCCCAATTAGAACATTCTTTTTCTCTCACTACCCGCATTGATGGAGGCAGATCTGTTTATATAGACACACTTGTTTCTTCTGATTTCAAAGGTATTGGGCCTGTACTTCTCTGACTTCAAACTAGATGTTCTCAGATTGCTGTAATGATCTGATTGCAGCCACCAGAGTACTAGTGAGGCCTGGTTCTGATGTTGGATGATTTCTAGCTCACAAACGCCACTCCAACACATCCCAAAGGAATAGGATGAAACTCCAGAGAATGCAGTTCCTTTGCTTCACAGACCAGTGCTTGGGGCTCTAACCAGTGTTCAGCTTTGGGCATGGTGATCATAGGCTTATCTGTGGCTGTCCCAAAGTGTCCTATTCTAATGGCCAATTCTTTTTTGAAGAAAAGTAAACTGTGCGAAAACCTGTGTCACCAGTGAGTGCACCTTAAAGTAGCTTCTTAATTAGAAGGACTGTCTTGCTCCTTTCCAACACTGACACCTGATCCTCAAGTATCTAACCTACCTTCTCGATATTTAAACATGATTTTTCTTGCAGATAAGCTGCCAAAGGATCTTCTTTTACTCTATTTCTCAGGTCAGTTTATTAGAAACTAATACTGAACTTAAAACTAAACTGGCTTTAGTTTTAATGAACACAAGACTTCTGGTAAAATGTGCCATTGCATGCATTGCTGTTTGGTCTATAGATCAGTTATCTTCCATCATACATGTAGGGTCGAGTTTGCATAATTTCGTATATTTCCTATAAGTGCACATTTCTGGACTTAACCTAGGAGCAACACGAAGAAGGCTGTGCTTCATATTAGTATCAGTATCATATCAGTATCAAGATTCTTTATTTGTCATACACTGTTATACAAGCACAATATGTCATGAAATGCGCCTCCCAAACATCCATGAGACTGTGATGTATACTTACAATTATTTAAAGAGAAACAAAAGGCTAAAACCAAGGAATAAAGATAGGTGCAAACAAACATTTCACTTGTAAATGTAATTTGAAATTTGCAAAGGCAGTAGAATAGAGTATATACTGTTCAATGCAGTGTGCTAGTTTTTGTGTTGATAAATAATAGACAGCAAGTGGGTTACAGTTAGTGAGGTAGAGAGGCAGGTTAGATACATTGAGGTAGAGAGATCAGTTTGTCTTATAATAAAAGGTTAAAATCCATGTATCATGTAGTGATTAAGGAGTCTTGTGGCCTCATCGTAGAAGGTCTTCCTGAGCCTCTCTGTTTAAGCTGTAATACACCTGCAGCATTCGCCTGATTTCAGCAGTTATCGGGGTGAGATCCCTAAAATCCTAGTTGCTCTGGTCCTGCATCTCCTGGTATTTATGTCCAGCAGAGACAGTAGAGATGATCTGGTGCGATGTTCTGCCGTACGGATCGCTCTCTTTATACCTTACAGAGCTGTTCCCGAAGCAGAAGGTGCTGTTCTGTGTCATGACACTAAAAAGCTTCAAAATTGCAGTGAAGCATATGGCTGTGTGGAGATGTGACAGTTTTTTCTGGTGTTTTGATTATATATATTTGCTAGGGATCTGATGAAGAGTAACAAACTCATTATTCTTATAATACAACAAAAGTAACAAGTGGCTGAAGCATTCCTTTTTTAATGTCAGTGTATCCCTTTTAAGGTTTTAGAGGATTAAATATTGCAAGTACTGTTTTTGAAAGAAAGCTGAACGTAGCTAGACCAGATCACCAGTTCACAAACTTTATTAAGGTGAGACTAGCTACACCGATGAGAAAGTTTCCCAACACAAATTGCTTTTGTAATTCCAATAAAGTAGAATGTTTGCCCTTTTAAACGATATGTATTTGATTGTTCAAGGTTTAAAACAACCAATGAAAGACTTGATGTACTTTTTAAATTGCAATTATAAACTCAATTACACATTCAGCCCTGTCCATCATATGCCCAGCAAAGATTAGCCTGCATTATTTTCAACACAATCATCAGCTGAATCAGAACACACCCAGAAACCCCTTTAGGACAGTAGAACGTGCTATGATTGGTTAGAAAGCTCATTTGGATATTGCAGCCTGCAATATATTGCAAAGGCCAAATTTGTGATATTGTGGCGTACAGTGAAGCCAGCTTGGTCATATTCCTTCCTTGATCTGGGGATTTTGTTGTATGGCTTGGCTGTGGCTGATATTCCATGCAAGCAGGCCATCTCTGGGTTCCTTCCAAGAGAGCTGAGCTCAGACCACGTCCGCCTCAGCTGTCACTCTCTGTTTGGACTACTCTTTCTTCACATGGCTGGACCTCCTGCCATTAATTTTGCATCTCCTGCCATTAGGGAACGGGCACACGACAGGAACGGCCACCGAAGGATAACCTAGAGAGGACATGGCCAAAAAAAAAAAAGAACACAGTAATCCCACTTTATACACAGAAAGGGAAAAAGTAATCAAAAGTTTGAAGCTTAGTTTAGCCTGTGATGAAGAGTCTGTAAAAAATGTTTGAACAGGAAAAAGAGTGTGTGATGGATTGGAGGGAAAGCATGTGTGTTGCACGCCTCTGTGGTGCCGCATGTTGGCTGGGGCCTGAACAGAGAAGGAGCAATGTAAGCAAAAGTTTGGGGCTGCGCTTATTCTTTAACGAGGCTCCATAGCACGGCTGAGATGATGGATTGGAGAGCAAGAGGAGAGAAGAAAGCGTGGAAGTGTGAGAGGGAGATGGGTAAACAGTGAGAGGAAAAGAAAAACAGTAAAAGGCTCGAAGGCTGGAAAACCAATTGGATATGCAGATCAATTTTGCCAATTAAAATTCATCAGAGCTGGTAGCACTGAACTTTTCAACCACACATTGAGCTCAACATTAATGTGGATGGGTGGAACTGTTTTTCAGAAACAGCTGTTTTCAGAATAGAGCTGCAGAGGTTGGAGACAACCTTTTCATTTATTTTGTTTTTAAATTAACCAAATTCGTTTCCAAGGTATTAATTGTTTTTAGCAAAAAAGCTAACAAAATGAGGTTGCGCAGAAGCCTCAGCAGCTAAATATAAAATCAGGTGTTTCAGTGTTCAGTATGTCTGCCCGATAGCTTCCATTCTTTTGAGAGACTCCTTTTAAGTTTCCCTGCAGGAATTTGAAATTATATTTTTTCCCCTCTTCTTAGAAAAATCTTGAAGGTCTTTAAAGTCAACTGCATGAGAGCTTATTGTGTGGATTATGTGGTGAAGACAGTTTTGGTGATCTGCCAGGTCTTGCACAGTTGTTAGTTAATCATTTTTTTTGGAACCTCCTGATTTTCACTTGAGTGGTAATACGAATTAAATGAGACAGAAACGTGTGTGTGGCAGCTTAGGTATGTGTAGGAAGCTGCTGTTGTGAATCATGTCAGTGAGAGCTTTGGGCTTGTAGTGGGAAGACACAGCTGTAACTGGGTGGGTTTAAAACTATCAGGATGGGGGAAAGGGGAAGGGGAAATAGAAGGCGCAGATTAAGGAGTGGACATATTAAAATATTGATAGATTATCTATCTAACTGATAGATTAAATATTATTGTTATTCCCTGAGACGTCTGTAGTATTTCCCATGAATGTGTTTCCTACTTTATTTCTGAGACTGGAAAATGAACTTTTACTTGATGTTTGTTTTAACTGGAAAATCAATGAAAGGGTGGTCCCCCCTTTAACCGTCCTTTTTGCAAAGTACGGTTAAAGGGAGAATAGACTAGAAATAGATGTAAATAAAACTAATATTACACACCAGTGACCCTTCTATCCACTGTACAGTATCATCCATCATATTTCTATTTTAGGCGTTTTCTAGTACCTTATCGTTCTGCAATTGCTGTGATAAAAAATGCAACCAAGAGAGAACTCTGCTGTCTCTAAAGCTGCATTTTAAAATGTCTTCATTTTTAGTATTCTACTCACACCCGGGGGAAAAAAGACACTTTCGTGCCATGAAATATGAGCAAGGAGTTGTTCTCATTTCACTGCTCATTGCTTTAGCGGAGCTGCCCAAACTTATGAAGACATTAGCATTTGGAAATAAATCACCATGAACGCTGGGCAAGACATCTCCTTCTGAATGGTAAGCACCATAAATACATGAGGAAGGCGTCAACAAATAGATTGACAAAACCTCAACGGGAGAACAACTACGGTCATGCTTGTAGCTGTGACCCCAGGGGTGGCTTTTAAATGCCCAAAGATTTAAACATTGTGCTGCTCTCTCAGCCTGCTCTTTACTGTTGGTATGATCATGCAAATATGTTTTTTTTCTCTCATGCTCTTTTTTTTCTCTCGCTAAAAAGCAGGGCAGCTGGGATGTACATGGGACAGATGGGAGTTTCCACCTCGATTATCTTCAGCTAAAAATAACCTCTCAAAAATTAAAAGACCATTGGGACTGCTCAGAAAGTGCATGAGTGTGAGCGACAGAAAGAGCAGCCAGGGAGGGACAGCGATGTGAAAAGGCATTAAAGACGCCTGCCATGCCTTGTTTTGGGGGAAATGTATCAATAAATGATGGAGGAGAGGATAGAGTCACCTTCTAAAGACCCTTGGCAAGCACTAGCAGCAGCGGTTAGCGGAGGATCTAGCGCTACGTCTCGGACGTCCCCGTATAGATTAAAGTCCCCTGCTGAAAGCTGTCTTGAGTGCACTAATGCAGAAGATCCACTCTGGAGGGCACAAACCATAATGGGGCTGCCTCACGATTGAATCCAGAGCTTGTAAACAATCGGCAGAAGACTCTGAGGTCATAGCGTGATGGGGTCAAGGACTTGGCATGGATGTCCTGCCAAAATGCTGGTTTTGCAGTGTGATGCTAGAGATCTTATGACCACATTTGGGAGTTTATGTTTTACAGATAAATGTAAATTGTGCAGTAAAATTTGAAAGGGTGCTCAAACTTTTGTGTGCAAATGGGCTGTCTTCTGATTGGCCGCTCTACATCCGTCATGCTTCATTTAAAAAGCAGTGCAAACATACCACTCCATACAGGTTTAACCTGGAAAGGCTGGGCTGAACAACTGTAGGCTGAATGAATGGATATATGTTTTGTTACACAGCAAAACAGGAGGGAAAATAACAAGCTTTGCATGAACAATAAAACAGTAATAAATATGGCAGATTCATAAGATTCCCTTTGTCATGGCCCACAGTATAATCTATATAAAAAATGATCTATAGAAAGGTTAACCAGCTATATTTCTTAGGGTTCAGGAAAGAAAGGCGTACAATGAATAGGTGGCAGGCTTTTGTTTTGCTTGGTTCATGCCAGGAACACGGGGGTTGAAGTGATGCGGGTTTATGATTCAGTCTGTATCTGTATTGGCATTAGCAGTTTGTAACTCTGCTGTAATGCTAAACACCACCACACATCCTTAATCCTCCATGGAACAGGTTATCTCTGTTTGTGCTTTCCCATCTGAATTAACTTCAGGCATTTAGGTGATAGTAAATGGATGTTATGGCACTTACAATGGTACTATCTGGGATGAACTTGTCTTAAAAAAAAAACAAAAAAAAAAACAAATTTATATAAGCTTTACTGTGCAGTCAAGCATGCTGTTGTGCATAAATCATTTCTGAAATATAAGACATAATATAGAACAGAAATATGTGATGTAACAATCTTAAATAATGTTAATATGTGGGCTACACGATTCATCATGAAATGAGATTTATTTCACTCAAAACTCGCAACATCTTTAATAGCAGCTCAGAGGTCAGTGTAACCTTTTCTTTTTTCCTGTGAAGTTGTATTTACAAGTCAACTCTCTGGTTTGGAACACTTTCAGATGAGCAACTGAACACAGCTGGTCAGTCTATCACTCACTTTGAATCACTAATGTTAAAAACCAACAGCACTAATTAGGCTGATGGCAGGTTGTTTTACATGAGAAGTCACACAACTTGTTGGCGAAGCCAGTGACGAATGCAGCGGGAGTGTTGTGTGCATGTTTCTAATGGCGATCAGCTCAATGTAAACTTGAAACTTGGAATGGGGTGTTTGCTTTCGTGGTCTGTGCAGGCACAGAAGCTTCATGGTTAAGGCTTGCAGTCTAAAACGCTTCATCAGTGGCCTAAAAATGACTGGTCATCGGAGTGATGCGTCCACCACAGTTGGCATGCTCGTACTGGGTTGCTGCTGTGATCCTTACAACCCTGCAGATTGGACGGTGCACTCCCAAAATTTTAGACAACAGTTCAAAATCTCTGAGGTGGCAGAAAGGGTTGGAGCATGTAATGCCCACAGTGCTGTGATGCAGCCAATTCTTGAATCTTGAAACTTTGAAACCTCTGTCTCTGTATATATAAAAGCTCCCCAACTGTTCAATTACAACACTCTAAAAATACCTTGTGTAATGATTCTGTATTCACTTGAAAGGTCATTTTTGGAGATTGCTCATAGTTACTGGGCTGTGCATTTTGCAACAGTCAGCAAATGACATCTGAACAAATTGCTTGTCTTGCGCTCTCTCTCTCTCTCTCTCTCTCTCTCTCTCTCTCTTTCTCTGTCTCTCTCTGTCTGTCTATCTCTATTTCATTTCTTCTTTGTCTTCTTGTTATGATACTCAGTATCTCAGGGTAAGGGAAAGGTAATTCCTTCTTCTGAACAATTCAGCTCTACTGTATTAAAACCTGCTCAGTACTTGACTTTTGAAGAGGAATTCAGACTTTGTGCGTCACTTGATCATTGAGATGTAAATAAAGTAATTCAGAGTTGGTTTGATGTAAAATGGGACATTGTGCTCCTGTTGCTAGCAGTTGTTTCGTGGCTCTTTGTTAGACATATTATACACTGTTTGGGTGCAAGAATCTGTATTTTAATCCCTACATAGTGTGCTATGTAGGGAGTAGGGAGCCATTTGAGACGCAACCTTGCTGCTGTGTGTTTCTCCTCTGTTTTTTTTTTTCCATGTATTAATTTCCAATAATGTTTGCTGTCCTACTACCTCTTAAATTTCACCCCCATTTTCTTCTTTATCTTCTAGACGTGACAAATGATCCGTACTGCAACAAATAACAGTCTGCATTTCACTGGTAGGACATATGATGCAGATGCACCATTGGCCACACTGACCAAGTTGTGAGACGTTCATTTCTCTTGCCATTGTATCAAATTTTCATGGACGTTTGTAGCTCCCGATTACAAGCCTGTATCTGCTGTGTACGCGCCTGGACAGTTAGCTAAGGGGTGTAATCAGTGTTTCTCTGGCAATCGAGAGCAACTGAAACACATGTACGAACGAGGAAGGAGGATGCATTAGTAATGGCTTGTTCATCAGATGGCCATATGTAATTCATAAGCAGCAGAAGATGGTCTGTCCTCTCAGATCTGTCTCACCCAGTCTGTCCATTACTACTCGAGTAAGAGAGAGAGTGAAAGTGAGAGAAAGATCCAGTTAGGTGGCAGTCGGAGCTCCCAGTCGGAGCAAAAGATTTGCGACCAAGTATTAAAAAGTGAAAATTTGATTTATGATTGTTGATTTGTCCCATTACTTTTGGTCCCTTAATAAGTGGGAGGCACATATACAAATTGTTGCAATTCCTACACCATTCACCTGATTTGTATGTAAATACCCTCAAATTAAATCTGAAAGTCTGCAGTTAAAGCACAGCTTGTTCGTTTCATTTCAAATCCATTGTGGTGGTGTGTAGAGCCAAAAAGATTAGAAGTGTGTCGATGTCCCAATTTTTATGGACCTGACTGTATTTGGTCATGGTATAAAGATGGAAGTCTACAAGGCATGGGCTGAGAGGTGTCTTCTATACTTTGAAGACAATTTGAGGAGAATGGAGAATTTGTGAGTGTGTGTGTGTGTGTGTGTGTGTGTGTGTATGTGTCTACAGACCCCATCTGTAGACAGCAAATCTCAAATCAACCATTGCATTATTGTATTTTTTTTTTAAAGCTCTGTCTTAGTCTCTCTCATACACACACACACACAAACTGAGCGATTTATTGGGGACAGATATTAGTTGTGTCACTCATCCCTGTGTTAGGGTGTGTCCCATTACTGTGTTATCCTGCACTGAAAGGCTTTTAAGTAGATTCGGGCTATTTTAGGGGCTTAAGTGTGCGTTTGTGCTTGTATGTATTTGTGTGGGGGTGTGTACGCACGTGAGCTAGCACCAGCATGAGTGTGTGTGTGAATAGGTTAGCGGACCGTGCAGAGCATGTGTATGTGCAGGAACGGGAGTGAGGAGACAGTGTGTAAAACAGTAAAGTCCTCTTGTGTGTTTGGCCCAAATCTTTTGCTAAGACAGTAAGCTTTTCTGCAGATTATGTCTGAGTTGGCTGCACGCTGCTTATAGATTAGGCTTTTGGGATCCATGAATCTGACTAAGGACCAGGGGGCGTGTGTGTGGTGTGTGGTGTGGTGTGTGTGTGTGTGTGTATGTATATATATATATATATCATGTAAATATACAGTGAACTGTTTAGATGAGTAATGAATGTTTTCATATTAATCTTGCTAAGTGTACTGAATAAAACTAAAAGAATAAATACAAATGACATTAGCCAGTAAGTGGTGCTTTTATGTTTAGCAGTGTGTTCCTTGTGGAAACCTAGTTACCATCAGAAACCTGGTTTGACTCAGTCAGTACTTGCTGATTATATCACCTATAACTAAACAGATGTTCTCCGTACCAGCTCACAAAATATCAACTGCTTGTTTACAAACAATAAATCTTGATAATTTTTTTGGTTTTTCTTTTTTTGTTTGTCTTTCTTGTTTGTCTGCATTTGTTCTAATGTTAACTTTGCTAGCAGAAAGACACTTTATCACACACAGAGGAAAATGACTTTAAACAATTTGCACAGGTACAAAAACTTTTGCACAGTATTTTGTGTGTGTGCATGTATATGTATATGTACGTATATGTGTGTGTGCATGTATATGGTGGGTTTTTTCAGGATTATAAGTTTCAGCTGTGTTGTTAGTGGTTCTGTTTATGATTGTTTTTTGGGGTTTTGGTTTTAGTATTTAGTTAGTGTGTGACCGACCTGCGTGGTCAGTCGACCGTCATATTTACTTTGATGTACTCCTGTCTCTTTGATTTAATAAAGCTATAGTTCTTGAGCCTGGCTCTCATGCCTGTTTTGTTTTTTTAATAAATAATGAATCTGTCAGCATTACAGTTCAGTGAGTGTGCCTGCCTTATGTGCCAAGAGAAGAAGGGGAGACGCGACAAAGTACACTGTGTTTCATAGTGTTTGGCGTACGTAATTTAGTCTTTTATTTACAATTTCATATATAACATATATAACAACAGAATAAGAAATGAATTGATGCATATTTCACCAGACTGTGGCACCAACCACCATATCACCATGATTCCCTTTCCGTCTAGTCAGTGAACCCAAACTATCTTTTCAGAACCCCGTCACACCTCACGTAATGACCACTCTTCATCTCCATATCCCTCAGAGGCAGCTGGCTCATTACAATCCCATTAATCTCCGCCTCCAAGGTGCACGATTCCCTTAAAAAGAAACCATTGAGCATCCATTTGGAAAATGGTGCCACACTCAGCCGCTTTAAAGGGTAAACCTGCAAAGGATGTCAGAGGAAAAGAGCTGAAGAGGCATCAGGGGACATACTGTGTTGTTTCTGCTCAAAAGATCTGAAGCTGCTGTTCTTTGTTTTCTGTGCTTGGCTGTTTAGGAGCTTCCTCCTGGTGTGCTCTTGAAGACTGTAGTTTAAAGCACAGTTATTTCCTCTCCTGCTCCTTTGCTGCATTGGAAAACATAATTTAGTTTCTATCGCTTTCTTTATTGTCTCTCAATCCCTGAACGTGGTCAGGGATCAGGAATAGTGAGGCGTTATTACCCCCCCTTGCTATTTCTGCTCTTGAGTTTCCATTCAGATGTGATGGGAATTTCGAAAGGAAGACATCATGAGAAAAGCCTGTTGCTGTCAGCCATCTGCTACCTGAAATTCCTAAAGATGATGGAATGAGATTAGGCCTGATGGGACCATTTGAATGTAGTGGAGACCTCATAACAGCCTGCTTTCACACACTTCAACCTTCTCCAAATACTGCTGCATTATGCAGTATGTTTTTTTCAGTCTGGGGTAGACCTGGGGCAGGGTATTTGGATTACATGGTCACCAAATGAATGAACAGTTTTAATTTCCAATTTAATGCATTTATAAAACAGGTGTCAGATGTTAAACACTGGTGTCTGGAACTGTAGTATTTTAGCTAGGCTAATGAGGCCACCTGCCATTGTACAGGCTCCTGCTAGCTGGCTCCTGCCAAAATGACTCTTGATTGGAGAGAAAGACAAATCTTTACTCTGAACACAGTCAAGTGGTTGGTGTTGAGAGTCAAAATCAAATAGCCCTTGCTGAGACATGGTCATGTGTAGCTTTTCTGGCACCGACTTCATCCTGAACAGCGTCATCTATTGTTAATCTCCCAATAGATTTTATCTTTTACAATCAGTCATGTAAAAGATAAAAAATGTTTTTTCTTTTGGCTGTTTACTAGATAGATGTGGAATAGAATTTTGACACTGATAGAGTTTTAAATATAGTATTTTTTAACATTGTAGAATATCTTATTACAATTACAGCAAGGTTCAGCAAACGGTTCTTTGAGCAGTGCCATAGAGGAGCCATTTTATGGGTCTCCCAAGTGATGCAGCTGTCTAAACTTTGGCCCTGTCATTGAAGATTGTAGGTTCAGTCCCTGGTGTTGCTGTAGCCAGGGCTGGGAGTCCAAGAGAGCGTAATTTGCTCTTCTCTCCCTCTAGGGGTGAATAGGATGACCTTCCCATCCCCCGATTACTCAGCATGATGCTAGCCAGTGTAGGCATCTGTTAACTGACGTAACAGAATTGTCAGTCAAGTGTGTTACTCTGTCCAATAATGCTGCTTAGTAGCAGTTTGGACAGCTGCAGTGGAACTCACCTTCATCCTACCTCTGTTGTTGGTCTCTCAGTAGAGCTTGTTCACCAAACTTATGAGTTTAGTAGTAAAGGCAATGGTTCTATATAGATCCATAAATACACAAAGAACCATTTGAGTGCACAAATCGTTATTTGCCTGGACAAATAGTTCTTCTCTATGACTAATAACCTGTTGGATCCTGTTTTGGAAGTGGTTCTAAAAAGGTTCCACTACTGTTGAACTTTTTGGCCCCCTTTTTGGCAAGAGTGTACAAGCCTTTGTGCTGCTGTGTAGAACCTTTTTTGAAGGTCTTTAAAGAACCATATACAAGGGCTTTTCCATCATAGCCCTCAGAACCTTCAAGCCTTCAAACAGTTGTCATGGACCTACAGCAGTCTTCTCTGAAGGACCCTTATAGAAGCCTTTTATTTAGGGTTCCTTTCATACAAAGCCAAAAAACACGCTTTTCCCTTCTTATTATGGTCTTATACCATTATACTTTGAGAAATATGTTTACAGCACCCCTGCTTCTGTCTTGCAACACCATATCTGAGCTATTTAGACTGAAGAAGGTGGATGGAAAGTGTTCCTCCCTTTCTTTTTCTCTCTCCGCCTCTCTTTCTTTTCTCATCCAGCTGACTATAAGGGAAGAATCAGAGCGACACAAAGCGCCCAAACTCTTCATAGTACGTGTAGGAGTTTCCATACAACGAAGAAACAGTTATAAGAGACGCGCTGAAATAATTCAGCCGCTTAGAGAAATTAGCTCTGCTTGCCTTCGAGCTGCGTCTTCGAGGTGAGTCTGACGGGTGGAAGATGCTATTAACGATTCGAGCTAATGGGAAAGAAGAAAAAAACCCACCCAGAATGTACGACGTCGAGTCATTACGCAGCGTCCTTTGACGAAATGAGCACAATTATAATTAATCTCACTTTAAATAAGGTAGAGGGAATTAATTATAAGGCAGCGGGCTGATGAGGCCATTTGATAGGCTGCACTGTAATCCACATAAGGCGTGAGGGGAGAGAGGGCGAAGGGGTGGGCGAGGGAAGGATAACACTGCCTAGTGAAGTTATGGTATCGTGGGCCTCTGCTAGTGTTGGGAGATGGATAGCCTTGCTCCAACCGAGAACTCAACGAGCGCCTGACCAGAAAGCAGCCCGCCCAGGATGAGGGCTTAGTTAAGTCAGCCTTGGTGGCCCTACAGCAAATGCTCACATGATGGGCGATCCTGTGACTCCTATGCTCAGCCTGTTTTATTTCTGTAAGAACTCTGGTACATTGTTTTTTGGGACAGAAATTGCCTGTCCTTATTTGACGTTGCCTGAGGATCTGTGTTTTTTGTTTCTCTCATTTTCACACTTGGTTGCAGCTATTTAGGACCCAGGTGCGCCACTCAGGTGTGGAAACACATCCTGCAGAATACTGACAGACTCTAAATGCCATAATTTAGAAAAAATAAGCCAAACCTCATAGATATATACATAAGCTTCCTTAAAAGATCATTAGTAACGTTAACATCACTAATAAAGAGGTAGCACTCACTACTCATCATTAGGGCCGCAAAGCCAAAAATTTTTCATGTTAATCAACCAAAAAATAATCAAGTGTTCATCCTAAATGTCACCTGGTAAGAGAAAATCTTCCCCATAATTTTGAGCTACTGTAAGAGACAGACATAGGTGATATACTAAAGTAAATTAGTTTTAGCACTTTTTAGACTCCAGCAACATCTGCTTTAACAGAGTCAACTGATAGTGGTTTTACAACCTGACTTGGTAAAAAATTGTTTTGTGTGTTTTGGCCACTGTGAGGATGAGATGTTCAGACATTTTTGGAAGCTGCCTTCTCATGGATAGAAACAATTCTCAGCCTGACTTTCTTGTTTAGGCCTTCAGTCAGAATGGCCAAGTGGTCTAAGGAGCTGTGTTCAGGTCACAGTCTCCCTTGGAGGTGTGGGTTTAAATCCCACTTCTGGGTTTAAATCCCACTTCTGGGTTTAAATCCCACTTCTGACAAGTGGGGTTGTCAGAAAGCTGTGGCTTTGAATCCCAAGACTGCTAGTGGCACTGCTGAGGTACCCTTGAGCAAGCTACCGCCCCACACACTGCTCCCGCTGTGCTGTTCATATTGTTTTCGCGGTGCTGTGGCATGCTCACGCGTGACTGTAAGGGGCCCCTTTATTTTAATACTGATGTTGAACATGTTGGGCATCAGTCCTGCTTGTGATGTGACATTGCAATATTCTGAAACTTCACTTACACTGTGGACTTCGTGGCCTCAAGAGGCTCGCTATAGATCAAAACAGCTGCGTAGAAGGAAAGCTACCATTTTAAGAAAATGCTAACGGACTTTACTTATTTTTTAGGCTCTACAGTTTCATTTTGTGAGCTGGAAATATTTGTAGCCCTAGCCCTGTTTTCTACATCTTTCTATGATAACCGTTCTGCCATTTTTTGAAATGTCTCTTTAAAGTTCCGCAGCTGGACCCATAGAGTGTCCCAGTCCTCTCTGGCGACGTGTGTCTCCCTGGTTCAGCCCTGCAGCTGATTGAAACCCTGTGAGGTTCTAAAGAAATTGCCTCTGAATGCTTTGGCATTCTCCCCGGACCGCCGGCCATGCCAGGCATTCTGTTCCAGGGCCCGTCGCCGTGGCGATGGTCGTCTTGGCGAAGGCTCTGGAGCCAGATACGGCCGGCCTGCTTTGTTGGCGCTCATTAGCATGCGAATGCATCAGGGCTTGTCGAGTTTCTACGGGAAACAATAAGCCCTCCTGTTCC
Organism: Alestes dentex; assembly: GCA_037576975.1. NCBI lineage: Eukaryota > Metazoa > Chordata > Actinopteri > Characiformes > Alestidae > Alestes > Alestes dentex. The sequence continues at coordinate 14,085 of JBBIGA010072520.1, forward strand.
TCGGGAATCGGGGAGGCCCTCTGGAAAACAGCGTGGCTTTGACACTGAGTCACAGGACTTCAGAGAGAGCTCTGTGCTGCTTACTTTTTTTTTTTTTTTTTTGACCACATGAGCGCCCAGCCATATGGTAAAGCCTTAATTAGGAATTGTGGATATTTTGTCGGGTCACTTGCTGGTGCTAAAACAACACTAGCCTTCAGCTGGCAGCGAGATGTTGAGCTGCTGTGAATTTTCGCCTTCAGCTGGAACTTTGAAGCTACGCTACGAGATTGTATGGCTCCAGCAGGGCTGTTCAGACTGAACATTAGTCCGAAATCAGTGGCTCTCGACCCAGTTGGCTTGTTTGAGTGCTGTAACATACCTACATACATGGGGGTTCCCAGGACTGACCCTGAGAACCCCTGGCCTATTGTTACTTAGATCCAAGTAACAATAGTGGCTTTGAAAGAAGACTGACAGTTATGTGTTTATTTTTTGGCTCCCTTTAACTCCTACCGCCTGGCCCCCAGAAGATAAATGAGAGGTATACCCAACCCTATACCTTATATTAAATGTTAAAGGGGCATTTGGGCCTAAAACTAGCATTTAATGTCATTTGACATGTTTTGTAATAATTGAATGATAATAAAATCTAATTATGGAGAGCTTGTGATTCGGCAGTCAAACACTACCCTCATTTGTTCAAGTTGAAAAAATGGATGTGCTGGTCTTCTTGATTTAAAAAAAGGCCTGGAACTGTAGAAAGAAAAATGTTGAATTGAGTCATTTAATTTAAATTGTAATCAGAAGACTGTTTGGAAAACTCACAATTAGATATTGATCCCCAAATCATAGGTTTGACCGAATCCATGACTTTGTATCCATCCAGGACTGTTGTCTCACTACAATATCCAGCAATGTCTTCCATTGTGAATGCCCTCCCACATCAATTAAAAGGTTAGCATAGCTGGCTAATAAATACAGATGGAATGCCTGGCCTCCTAGTAGTAATCATGCTAAACAATGGGTGTCGTAGTCAAATGACATGTTTAGCTGACACTAAGTTCTCTACAGAAAACACACTTTTACACATTTTAATGCTATAAAATTTGGATTTGTTTTACAGTGTGTTCAAAGTATGCATTTGCCATTTTCAGTTTTTGAAGCTGTGTAAACATAATTTCCCTAAGAAACAGGTATTGCTTCTCCCTCATTATGTATACAAGAAACTCAGAAAACAGTTCAGCTCCTTTTTTCTCTGATAGCAGCATTAGTCTACTATCCCCTAGTTTATTAACATTTAACTGAACATCTGTTGTTTCTGGTCAGTAACATCTACAGTGGGCTTGCAACTGAATGACTGACAGGTGGGAAATCAAAGTAAGCTATAAGAAAAACAGATTCTATCATGCTTTGTTTGGTCTTTAAGGGAACAGTGTGCTATCCCTATCCGCTGCAAATTCTCCACCAATCTATTAACACAGTGTATTTTGGATTACTGCAGATAATGACCCACCATGAGCGTTCCGCCACTGTCAATAGTAGACTGCAATCAATGGACTTGCATGCTCCAGCGCCTCTGGGATTTGCGCATCCAGGATTGGCAGGTTGTTGGGGCTACAAGAGGACAGTGGCCTAATGAGTAACAAGCCTCCTCTCAGAGGGAGTAGAGTGTCTTTGTATTGACGCGGACCTTGAGCTGTCATCGGTAAGGCGGTAGCAAGGGTTTCACTGGGGCCAATTAAAAAGTAGTGAAATAACATCACTGCCATGTTAAAGGTGCACAATCTGATGCCATGGAGGGGCACCATACCTCAAAAAGGCCAATTCTGCCAGAGTCACTGTTGCCTCAGTTATGTGCATGTATTCATTTTATTTTTCTTTAATATTTTGGCTTTAAAATCATTTATCAGTGTTATAGCCCCTCACTGTCACTATGTCAAATCCGTAACGCCAAAGACTCCCCGGCAGTCGAGCTAACAGATTAGTGAGGTACAACATTGTGACTTTTTTTTTTTTTACATTTTAATTACTTTAACCTTCATCTCTTGTGGCTCATACACACTGAAAAGGCCTGATGTTACATTTTTCATGAAATGTTGCAAGTATTTGAATATTCTAGAAAAATATAATTTTTTTAATGTTTTACTGTAATAATCGCATGCAAACCACTAGGCCACCAGCTTTAATTTTTTATTTTATAAAACTTAAAATAAAAAAAAGCAGAAGGCCATAATCTACCACAGCCTGATCACAGAACACACAAGGGACACACTTGACACAGCCGTCCGCCCTCACCATCCGTCCCCAGGTCCTTTCCCGCGTTTGCCAACATGCACAGCTAACTGCAGATGAATAGCACAAGCTGTGATGTAATCCAGCAGAATCACTTCACTGCATGCGGTCCATACTGAACAACTCGATTCTATGTGTAAAGTGCACTGACCTCGCAGGTAGAGCATGCTAAAAAGAGGAAGAAATAAATGAAACGGGAAAAATGGGAAAAATATCCGCTTTTTCTGTGTCCCGACACACTTTGAGACACTGCCACATTCCGTTCCATTCCATTCCATCTTTATTTATAAAGCACATTTAAAACAACAGAGTTGACCCAAAGTGCTGTACATAAGCATGGGCTTTGAGACACTGCCCTATTGGCAGAACTGTGTATATATCTCTGCCGGTGCTGGGAATCGGCACTCTCCACTTGCATGACCAGGCACCTCAGTTCCCTATATGGAATGTGTTAACTTATTTTGACATGCAAAATCAATAGCGTATTTCATTGGGCCAGGGCTGTTAAAACCTTTCTATATGTCAAGGCTCCCTTGTTGTCAGCTAGAGCAAAAAAAAAAAAAAGAATAGTAATTATTTGCCCCAAAAGTGCTTGCACTTTCCTAGCCTTCTTTTCCCTTAATTTGACTTTGTGCTTTTGTTTCTCAGACTCTTGCGTGATGGTACTGAATGTGTTGGCTTTTGTGACATCACAAAAACAGTGAATTCAAAACGGGCTGCTTTTGCAGTCAGATATCCAGATATGGACAAACACCAATGTGTACATCGGTTTTGCACGGTATGGACACTTTAATGACATTTACCGCAGAAGAATATGGGATGGAAACTATGATATCAGTCATTTAATATAATTCATAGTTTGAACAAGTCGATTGACCAGATATGGGCCTGTTGTGGATAGCCTTTAGATTGTAGAAAGGTCTGGTCATGGGTTAACATTATTCATAGCCAGAAGCTGAAGTCCACTGGGCCATCTTAAGCAACTTCACACAAAGATATGGCTTTTATGTGTACACAGCAATTCGTGAACGTGCTTGACCACACTGCATAGTGTTCGGGGGTCACAAATTGTAATATCCCAGCCGTAAGACGGGCAATAGGAAACACCACCGAAATGGGCAACACAGCCAAAGGACTCATATCCCATTACACAAGATTACAGTCCACACACATCGCACACACACAGACACAGTCAGGGTCGCATTGAGCTACCTCATTGGCGCTGGTTACATTTGTAGGGAAGTGCTCGTAGACACGAACAAGTACACCCCTGTGTTTATTATGTATGCGTGGCTCGTTTACCTCTGAATTCATTATGCATGGCAAATATGAAAAGATGAGTTGATTAATGATTGATGATCTTTGTGCTTTAATCTATTGCTCCAGAAACCCTTACCAGGTTGGAATCATTCACAGTGGTGGCAGATGGAACCAGACATCTCCCTCTGAAAGCTCTCTCACACCAAGTCATTACATGAAATGGTTATGAATGCGCTGCCTGACACTTCAGATGTTGTTTTACCACAGTATCGAGAGGGTTTTTGGCCCAGAAAGCATTGGATGGTGGAAGGCTGTTGTGAGGCAAAATAGTCCCCAAATATTTTTTTTAGATTTGCCATTCTTTTACCATCAGCATATCATAAAAACACCCAGAAGACATGTTGCTTATCTGGTCTGTGTTTGGGCATGCAGAATGTTCATAACCATTTCATGAAATAACGTTCCGTGAGGGAACTTTTAGAGGCAGACATCCAGTTCCATTCGCTAACATTCCGAGTGATTCTGATATAGTAAGGTTTTGTAAATCGGAGCACTTAGCACTGAATCCATAGAGGCCTTTACTAATCTCAGCCCCCTAAATCACCATTGGTATTTTTCTTGCTAGTTTAGATCAACAGTAGTGGGAATTGCTCCTCGTGTGCAGGTGCTTCCTCGTGTCAGAAAGTAGGACAGTGTGTTATGATTGAAGTCCCTTTCTTATTCTCCTAGGCACCTTAACTACACCAAACACCACACAGGCACATCAGATGAAGCCCTTTATATTCTGCAAGAGGCAATGTGCTGTTAAACTGTTGTAGTACATAAATGTTCCATTTTTCTTTACAGTGGTGGTGGTGAATGGACACAACACAGAAATTGGCGATTTAATATACTGTACCATACAAACCAACCAGTGAACTTACACATGTCTTCTGAGTGTTTAAATGGAATGCTGATGGTAAACTAGTGGCAAATCTTAAATAAATCAGTTTTCTTTCTGGACTATTTTGCATCAGGATGCCCTGCACGTATCCCTCCACATGACTAATTTTAGGCCAGATGCTTCTGGTAAAGCGACGCTGGTAAAAAAAATATCTCAGCCATTATATCTAACCGTTTATGGAATGACTTTCTGTAAGGAAGCTTTTAGAGCTTTTGTCTTTTTTTCATTTGTAAAGCTTTGTGAGCCCTTGGGCATGTTACAGTTTTTGTGTTCTAACCCTTAAGTAATGTTTTGCTGTTAGTTGACTCATTTAAGCTAATTTTCTGAAATCCAAATGGGGGAAAAAGGGCCCATATGTGTGAGGCCTCAAGCTAATCCCACAAGAGCACGAAGCCTACAGATATTTACTTTCCCCAAAGTCTCACTCTTTTATCATCTAGCTGGCAGTTAGTTACCATACAAATTGGGATGAGTGACTCTGAGATGTCCCTATGGTCCAACGCTAGTTTCATATAAACTGATTACATAGGTATATATAGTTCCAATATATGTATATATGTATTGCCAATCACATTAATCTCAGAACAAGGAAGCAGCTCCAGAGACTGTTCAGGCTGCCCAACTGAAAGCCTCCTAAATTGGATTTTCTGGACTTATGTAACTAACAAGTAATGTAAGCCTATGATTTACCAATTAGCAGTATGCAATGCCTAGTTACGTTCATCATAAAGGGGAATTTCAACTGTTCTGCATATATACATGATGCATACATGAAGTTATTCAGGGTAACTTGGTGTGATTTTCCCAGGTCAGAAGAGTTTACAGTGGTGATGAATGGACCCAGACATTTGTCTCTAAAAGCTCCCTCACAGAAAGTTATTCCATGAAATGATTATGAATGCACTGTTTGATCCCTGAGACCAGAGTTTTACCAGAGTTTTGAAAAGCTTATAACCTAAACCTAAACCCATTCATGGTGGATGTGCAGGGCATTGTGAGCCCCTAAAGAAAACTTATTTGGTTCAGATTTACCACTACTTTACCATCATCAGCATTCCATATAAACACTCAGAGGACTTGTTCCATTTATCATCACTCTAAAGAAATGTCAAAAAAGTCCCCTTTTATGTGTGTAGAGTTGGCATATAATCTCAAATAGACTTGTTTATGTGGTTTCTGGTTTCTGACATAATCTCTAAAAATGGACAAAAACCTGTGACATGCATTATTTACAACCTTGATCAAAACGACCTCTTTGAGAAGTGACGACAGAAAGACATGATAAACAAAAGAGAGGTGGACAAATGTTCCACTGAAGCCTGCAAGTATTTATTTTTGTTCAGTTGGAGCAGTTCACACTTGCTGAGCACGGGGGTCCTTGCCACTGTGCAGTTGTAGCCATGGTAACAGACGTTCTTTTCCGAAGCGCACGCTGTTCACCGCCCATTGTTTACCGCGGTAATGGGCTGGAATTCTTGCCAAAGTGATTCAGCGCTTACAGGCCAATTTAAAGGAGGGAAAACGTCACAAAGAACTTGCGTCTGCCTCCGAACTCACGCTCTCTTGACTGCAGACAGGAGCGTTACGTCAAGAGTCCATGCGGAAAGCCTGGACAGGCTACTGGACTCGCCCGATGAGCGACATATACAGTATTTTTGTGAGGTGGCTCTGACCTCAGTGGAGCAATGTTATGTTGGGAGGCAGAAAACAGAAACAGATTGGATTATGGGTAGTTCCAACCTAGGCACCTGCCAAGATCTGAGTCTTTTTCACCAGCCTCGCTTTCTCTCTTTCTCTCTCTCTCTCTCGCTCTCTCTCTCTCCACTCTCTATTCCTCTCTCTCTGTCTGTCACCCCTCTCTCAGCTTGATGTCTAAAATGATTGCGCTTCCATCTCTGAAATGAAGCCACTCAGAGCTGTACAGCAGGTACACTAATAGGTTGTAAGCATTCTGCTCACCCGCAGCTAAAAGCAGACGCCCTTGCCTCATCTGCTCAGTGGGCCAGGGTGGAAAATGCTACCCTCACAGGTCCCCATTTAGAAAAAGGCTAGGCTTCACTGATTTGGAGCTTGTTGTTTGAGTCGAAACAAGTCCGGTAAGGTTGAAGCACATAATTGGAGCCATCCAGGATTTGATTTCTTATCTTGGGTGATTTTAAAGCATTACACCTAGAGGTGGATGATCGCTTGGAATGGTATCGTTATTTTGCAGATGTTGGTTTGAAAGAAAAATATCGAAATCAGGCAGATCTTTAAATCTGACTGATGTTTCAAACCAATATTTAATTCTACTCCAGAGGGGCAGAATGTCTAGGTTACGCTGGGCTGCTCTGCTGAAACAGCCTTTTACTGCATTTGTAATCAAATCCCTCCACATAGACAAGTGATAAATATGCAAAAGCTAATTACACTTTTTTGAATGTTCAAAAACAATTGTTTATTATGTACCTATTTTCACACATGTGAAATCACATTTCTTGCAGCTGTGACCATTATGCAGATGCTATGTGCTGTGATGTGGAGTAATCTGTGTAAATGTAGCCTTGAACAGCCTGCCAGGAGTGTGAAGATTTTTAGACCAAATGCAAGAAGTTGAGGCAGGTCACCTGTAAACAACAGAAGAAAAAGAAGAACCGGGGAGACGGTGCAATTTGATCCCATAAAGAAATCAAAAGAAATAAAAATAAATCATGCAAATGTGGCATTTTTTGGGACATCACAAAAACATTGATTTAAAAATAGGATGCATTACTTAAAAATTTGAGGACACTAAAAAAGTGAGGACACTGATATGAGCCCTTTGAGCTTTGTAAAGGGTCCTCATACTATAATGTGGCCAACAAGTGGTCCATCTACGGCTTTACTCTAATTAGTGTATGAGGACACTGGCTGTTAGGGGAGTGTTCATGGAGAGTTTGTGTGTGTGTGTGTATGTGTGTGTGTGTGTGTGGGCAGGTGTGAGAGAGACGGGATCAGTCACGTAAGTGTTGAGAGAGATCGTAAAAACATGTTACCCCTATCATCCTTTCATGAGTGGAGACCTGGAGAGGGAAAGAGGCACACATGGAGCAAGGAAGAGGTAGAGAGAAAGCCACTGAGTAAGAGAAAGAGAGAGGGTGAATGAGAGAGAGAAGCAGTTATGCATGATTGTGCCTGTTACTGTTGCTAAATGGAAAGAGGCACTGATGCATTATTATCAACAAACAATGCCATTATTGTTTAACCTGTACCATTTTTAAACCACATTTATTGCTTGTTACAATGTATAACAATGCATCACTGTTAGCCTTGGACTGGTTAGACAATGTGTGTGATATACAACCAAGATACACCATATGACCAAAAGTATGTGGAAACCTGACCATTACACCTATAACAGCTCATTGGACATCGCATTGCAAAATCATGGGCATTAAGGGTGTACTCACTCTTGGTGGTGCACACCATGTCTGAGCATGTTTAACCCCCAAAGTCCAGTTTGTTTTACAAGTGTGACTGTACCTGGTCCCACTTGAAGAGGTGAGCTCATTTGGCATGGTACACATCTAGTGTGATCCCTAACCGTGCCCCAGCACCATGGCCGGTGGAAGCATTTTTAAAGTGGGGGGAGACGCAGGGCTCTCAAAGTAGGGGTGGTTTCAGCTATGGTCTGGTGGGTTGGGGGTTGGGGAGTGGGGGTGGGGGGTATGGGGATGTGGTTGTCTCAGCTGTGGTCTGGGTGTGGGGTGTGCTGGGGTGCGTGCTGCTCTGTACGTCTTGGCTGTGGTCCAGGAGGGGAAAAAGTGTGTGTGTGTGTGTGGGGGGTGGGGTGGGGGGATAAATGATTTGTTTAATGTGTCGAGCTTGACTGTCACATTAAACAAACTTGGCGCTGAAGGGAAGAAGGGATGACCATGGTCTACATTAGATGTGCAGAAAACAAGAGAATACAGGACACAACACACAAGAACTATGAGATATTTGTTAAAATTTGGGAACTGAAGAATGTGGTAAGGAGCTGAAAAAAGATCAGGGTCAAGGTACGGGACGCACTCTGTAAATCTGACAGCAGAACATTAAGTGCAATTTGAGAGCAGGCCAGCGGGGGGAATGGAGAGGGAGCACCGTCATGCTCAGAGCTGGTACAAGGCGACGGAACCTAGTGTGAGCATGCAATAAGGAGCCCCAGTCTTCCCACCCCAGTCTTCCTAGAAGGCTTTCTGCAACATTTTAGAGTGTATTTTTGGAAATGGGTGCCTCTTCAGTCAAAAGAGCAGTTATGAGATCAGGCGCTGATGTTTGTGTGCCAGTTTATCCCATAGGTGTTCTGTTGGGTTGAGGTGGAGACCACTGAAGTTTACATGGTTCATCAAACCATGTACAGTACTGTGCAAAAGTCTTAGGCACCTGAGAAAATAATACTTTAAAGGTGTTTACTACTGGCCAATAGTGTCAAGGTACTGACAAAGTACGAATATTACAATAAATGCAAATATAATTAATACAGAAAATAGTGGTTTTATGTATGACTAAGTGTTCGCATAACCATTTCCGGACCTCTTTCCTTACGGGAGCCTGGTATTACTTGCAGCTCCCATTAAATACCTGGGCTGGCTCAGATATTTCATTATGTTAAATTAGGTGTGTTGCTTTTGGAATTATATAAATCAAAGCAATGACTGGAGGCAAAGAGCAGAAATCTGGAACCAAACCTGTGTTGTTCTAACGGTCACATAAAATATCAACTACTTTAAAAAGAGATACATTTTATTGCTATCTTGTTTGTTTATATTTGCTTGTGTTTTTGCTGGCAGAAAGAAACCGAACTGCTGATACAAATAACAATTTGTATAGGCACCTAAGGCATCTTCAAACAATTTGTATAGGCGCCTAAGACTTTTGCACAGTACTGTATTTATTTGATCTCTGTGAGTTTGCGTGGTCTTTTTTATTCGTCTTTGCTCTCAGACACTTCCATTTATCAAGAATAGCACTTTGTCACTTGTCTAGGGCAGCTCTAGTGGTACAGAAATTTCAGGAACTACCATATGGCAAGGGTGAAATCCAGAGCCAAAGTCAGTGAGCACTTCAGTGACCTATTCTACTGATTTTGTGCTTGCTTTTCCGGACCCGTTAGCAGTAGGTACCGCTAAAACATCCAAACTGCTAGGAGGGGTGGTAGTTTAAGCTATGCTATGTACTTTTGTCCTTTTTACTATTGCAAATACAAGCTAACGTGTACAGCTCCAAGTGAATCAGAATGCCATTCCCCTTGAGTGTTATGTAATTTTGTTGTAATTTGGCAAAGATTGTTAGTGTGTACTACTGGATGATGTTATAGGATCAATTGCAAGCAATCAGGTTGAGGAGAGTGCTGCTCATTTTATTGGCAGATGATCAATATCAACTCAGAGGAGTGAGCACACTGAACCAGACGCGTAATCTGAGCTTGAAATCCACATGTAGTGTAGCAGGCGCAGATCTATGAGTGATAATTACATCGGGAGCTTAGTGGCAGGGAAGTTTTTAATTAAGCATCTGACTGAGACAGTGGGGGAAAAAATCAATTTTTGGCTTGTGTTCATCTTTGGGTTAAGTGAGTTCTGTGCAGCAGGACATGTTAGTATTTAAGAGCACACACCCACGGCATCATCTTACTGCAGTTGTATTGGTAAATTGGTAGTTACCAGTTTAGTTTGCATAAATACATGCACAAGTGTGTATAAAGTTCAAGATGCTAGGCTTGTGCGGTTCTATAACTTAAAATGATAAAATGAACATCCAGGATGAAGTTCGAATAAAATTAATATCCAAAATGAAGTTCTGATAAAATATTCAGAATGAGGTTATAAACTGACACAATTCAGGATGAAGTTACAATAAAGTTAACATCGAAAATTAGATTATGATTAAAATAATATCCAGAAGAGCAAAGTTGTAAAATGGTTATCCATGATGAAGTTATGATCAAATTAATATTCAGGATGAAGCCAGGAATATCCATAATGGTTATGTTAAAATGTAGTTATGTTAAAATGTAAAATTTAAATATAAAATATAAAATATTTTATTTTATCTTACAAACTGTAGGGTAGATATCCTGACAAATTTGTTTTTACTAGATGACTACGGTGTAAGGTTTACAGCATGTACTAAATCAAAATCCTTAAAATACTGGTGTCTAGTTTATAAATTATTGTGAATTATTGTCTTCAAAATAGGTGACATGACACTTTATTTTTTTGACTCTGATAACAACCTGGAATATCAGATGAAACTAATACTGACCTGGAATATTGACCGATACTGATATATCTGGAATATTTGGAATATACTGACAACATATGAATAAAGATCAAATTAAGTTTTGATTAGGCCACAGTTTGCAGTCCAGTAGTCACATTAGGGGCAAAAAGTGATTTTTAAATGTAGTTTTTGTGTGTAGGTGGAGATTCTCACACCTAATCACATTTTAGCTCAGCCTGGATAGTGTATCTGGGCTGAGGTTGAAATAAAACCGTGACTGTGAATTTAAACGGCAGCACGTCTTCTGTAATCTGAATGTATTTACATAGATTGTAACCATCTAGCTGTAGCAGCCCTTTTATACCTTCTCTATATTAGCAGACCAGAAGCGATTGGTCAGTCGGCTGCTTGGCCAGCTGTGCCGCTACAGCATTGCTTCAAGCATTAGCCTGCTCACAAAAGACCTAGTGTTGATCTTAGTGGTTGTATTTGCATGCAGAGTGTGTTGCTCAACAGGACGGCCTGTTGTACTGATGCTGATGGTTCTTTCTCCATCCTGAGGCTGGACGGAGTCAGGGCCAAAACACTGGATCTGTCCAGCACATTGCTAAAAAACAAAAACATCCTAGTAGATTAGCAGTCTGCCCAAACGTGTAACTGCCACAGTGTGAATGACCAGTAACTTACATAGAGATTCAAATAAGATAAATGGAAAAAGTAAATAAATTCAAGTAAAAATCACTGTCATTTCTATTAGTAATCAAAACGCTGAGTGATTATTTTGCTTTTTAAATGAACAATCATAAACACACAATTTATAACCACCAAGTGGGAATCACAAAAGTACTTCATGGAGAACATGCATTATAAGTAATTGATTTTTCCATCAGGTAGACTGATTTAATCAAATGACAATAGAAAACACAATAAAAAGGAACACATTTGGTTACTCTATACAGTTGTTTTCCTCACCCTGTGCTAGGTATTGATCAGTTAATTGGGGACAGTCTTAGCATATGATCTCTGAGCTATTCAATCTGTAGGTAATCAATAATTAATGCAGTTGCATTACGGTCATTTCCAGTATTTTAGGTGAAAATGGGGTTTATTGCCTGTTGCTGCCTGGATAGCAGCCCAACTGCAAAAACCTCTTGGGTATTAGTCAGCCACTGGGATGACAGTGTGGACATCTAACCTCCAAGAGAGTCCATTAAGTCCAAGATAACTGATGCTCAGTGCCAGGCTGGGCAATCAAATTTGGCCAAATCAATATTAAACACTATATCATTTAAAAAGTTTTATTCGCCCCCACTGTCAATGGGAGTCCAAGGGAGCATAATTGGATGAACCCCACTAATCTGTGCGGGTGTCTGTTGGGTGATGTAGCGGTATTGACTACCAAGGATGTTGGTGACATTGGGTTTAGCCTTGGACATACTGCATAACCTTCAAAGTGATCAGGTTGCTAGCTTATCAGGAAGTCCTCTTTGGTCTCTGACTGTGATCAGTGATAGGGTGTCCCACACAAGATCTTCCACCAAGAGGAATCTCTGACCAGTCTGTCTGGTTTTCAAATTACGCTAAAAGTATGTTAAAGTAGTATGAACTCCATCCCTGGCATGCCCTTGCTGCATTTCCTGCACTCTCATTGGTTGTAGCTCACTACATTCACTGTCAGTTCATACTATAGTATTCAGACTCGCGACTGGTCCAGATGTTTAGACTTCTATTCAAGAGGCATAGTTGAGTCTCTTGGGTGGTGAACGACTCGCACCAGATGCAGAACAGGGGGCCGACTGCGACCTTTGAGCGAACACTGATTTGGTTCTGATCAAAGACTTTTCTTAGGCCGTGACCAACTGATAAAGAATTGTAACCACGTACTAAAATTCAACAGTAAGATCAAATTCTTTTGTCCAAGTTTCTCCCTTAGTGGGGTGCATGTGTCTAGCACATAACCCTCAGATTCACCGCTTCAAACTCAGTCTCCAGTTACTTATGAACAGCGCTGTTTACTATTTACTATCTCCCAGTTTCAACGTAATTCACCTTGTGTGCTTTACATCTTTACAGCATGTCAGAGCAATTCGTGTGTAAATATTACAGTAATTTATCAATATTTTAGATCAGGAACTGTGTGATATGACTGGAGTACACACAACTCTCTTTAAATATCAACGGATCAAGCATAGCTTTGCAGGCTTGTGTTTGCGTTTGTGTGTGTGTGTGTGTGTGTGTGTGTGTGTGTGTGTGTGTGTAGACAATTAGTGAAATGATCAGTGCTAATTACTGTTATTTACCATGTGTGTAATAACAATGATTCACACCCAGTTACTGAATGCTAAATGGCGCCGCATTACAGGACTAAGTAAAATGAGCTGTTTATTACTAACTTCTTTATTATTTTACATTGTAATACAATTTTATTTGAACACATTTTTAAAGTGTTTCAATTTTTTAAAGCAAAGGAGCACTTTTAAAATTGATGCATTTAGGAAAAAAACTAATAATTTGAATAATTTCGTCGCAGCAATCACAATGTTGTTCATCTTAAGTTTTATTAGTGTGAATCCATCAGCAGTCACTATACTTTTCTTCTTAACTTTTTTTTTGCTATAATTATTATTATTATTATTATTATTATTATTATTATTATTATTATTATTATTATTATATACTACTACACTATTGTACTTCTTATGTTTATTATTTTTATTACCATTATGATTATGATGATGGTATTATTATTTTTTTTTTTCTTATTTTTTATTATTATAATTGTAGCTGGAATTTGGCACCTCTTCTCCTCCTACAGTTTTTGAAATATTGGCATGGTTCCAACAACAAAATGTTAATGTCCAGTGTAGTGTGTGGGGATCAGTTGATCAGTGGCCGAATATTCATTTTTTATTAAATGAAAATCGCTCATTTAATATAAATTGTGATGAGAGTGGCTCAGTAGTTGGAGGTGTTCTCTAGCCTTTAAGAGGCTGAAGAAAAAAGCCCTAAGTGTAAAGATGGTGGCATATCAGCTGTAATCTTGAAATGCCACTCACTTGCATTGTTACATCAGCAGGTAGAAGTAAAGTGACATTTGGCAGATGCCCTTATATTGAGCGACTTAAAATCATTAGCCGTAGGGACAGTCCCCCTGGAGCAACTAAGGGTTAAGTGTTTTGTTCAAGGACACAGTGGTAGAAAGTGGGGGTTTGAACCTGTAACTTTGTGGTCATCGGGTTCACAGGAAAGTGTTTTACCCACTAGGCTACTACCATTTGAATAGGATGTACGTTTAAAACACACAGGTGTGACGGTACACTTTAATGGAAAATAGGCCGCGTCACCCCTACATGCTACATGCTGAAGGGTTAAGGAGACGAAAGTGCATTAGTTTGAGACTGAGAGGTCTTTTTTTCTGGACAGCAACTTTTTCTCTGTGCTGTCGCAGCCATGCGCATACCCGTGCCCCCTTAAAGGGGAACTCCACCTACCCACCTACAGTGAGGTTCACAGCATGCTCCTTTCTGGAGAAACTTCATGAGTCAGGGATAAAATCAATTCCTTGGTCGATATAGACAGTTTTAAACCCATCACTGGAGGTTTCCCGTCACAGATACAGCGCCTCACGTCCAGAGGAGCACGACCTGACCATTCTGTCTTCCTGATATTGATAGCCAACTCCCTCAACACACTTTCAGTACAGGAATTCTCATGAGGGAGTCTTTGAGACTTGAAACCAACACCGCATGCTGCCTCCAGGTCACGTTGGTTCAGGTTGCACAATTCAGACAGAATACTAGTATTGTGATTATACGGACACACCTCCGATTCATCAGACACGCCTGAAATGATTGTGTGAAGCACTGTGATTGGTCAGGATGCTCATAGCCCACAGTTAAAAGCTCTTTGATTGATCAGGATATTCACAGCCCACAGTTAAAAGCACATCTGCATATGTGAAATGCTTTGATGGTGAGAGGAACTGTCATTCATGTTCAGTCCCATAAGCTTGGCCATAGATGTTCATTAACGCCTTAGCACCAATCTCTCTCTCTCTCTCTCTCTCTCTCTCTCTCTCTCTCTCTCTCTCTTTCGCTGGTTTTATGCGTATTTCTAGCAGATGGAGCTTCTCTGGGCATCTCTCCCTGAGAGAATCAGCAGAGTATTTTAGACCAGAGTAATCCTGGCCATCTGCTCTTGCTCGCTCTCTCTTTCTCTCTCTTTCCCTCTCTCACACTCCTACTCCCCTACTGCACTTACCATGCAGCCTCTGACTTCCCAGCATGCAACTGTAACCTGTGCTTCTGCTTCTCATTGGTCAGCCTGTTATGGTGGCTGTCTCATGTGAGAACTTGTATTTATGAGTGTGCAAACTTATTTGTTTATTTGTTTAAGGAAATGTTTATTTGGGTTTTTTTTTATTTATGTACTTATTTATTGATTTCTTTATTTATTTAGTGTACCTTCAACAGACTCCATAAATATAGAAATGTGTAAACCATTTGGAAAGCTTTGGGTTAGCAGCACAGTGTCACTTACTGGACACCTCCTGCTTCTGGGTGTTTAAAAATATTTTTACTAGTTATTACTATCTAATTCCAGATTTTTAAAATAATTGTTTATTTAATGAGAATGTTACTTAATGAAATTAAGTGTAATGAAATGACGTGGCATTATAATTTCAGTTATGAGTCATCACGACCCTCTTCATCGTAATGACTCCTGAGAAATCCCCTTATTTGTGATTTAATGGATTTAACGGAAGCCATCTAAGCTGAAAGATGAATGAGTGTAATCCACTGTTAATTAAAGTTGCTGAACATGCTCTGAATGTGTCATATGTCTTAAAGGACACAAACGTACAAAAAGGGAGAATAATGCTCTGTGCTAATGAGACCAACCGAGGGGACTTTAGTGGGTACCATGAGCTGCAGTGTGGAGGCACAGTAAGTGCTGAATCATGTCCACAGTCACTCGTATCAATTGAGGCCTGAAAGGAATGGAAAATTAATGTATTTAGGATGTCCATATGTGTGGACATGTGTGCCCAACAAGTTGTCAGAGCTTGTGGAAGACAGTATGGCTTTTTTGTAGTGTGGGGGGAGTGTTTGTGGCATTGATGGAGAACCCATGAAGAATGTCTTGATTGTCTTAAATATAAACAGTATTGCATTGAATTCGGTCAAGATTTTAAGGACATTTTGCACAATGTGACATGCGAAGAACTTACAAGACCATTGTTATCACACAGCATGCTAGATTATCAGCTTGGACAATTAAGGCCAGGCTTGGCAGTACATTGGGCACTGTGTTATAGGACTATATAATAGCCAACTAGGCATAAAGCCTATACCCCAAAGACAAAAGAGCCTTGCAGTGTTGCTCCTGACTCTGCCACAGATAATTATTGCTGGCCACTGTAGATAATAGAGGCAAGACAACAACAGATAATGAAAATGGTCCCAGTCAGGCCATGTTGTGACATTCACAGACACAACACCGACCTTTGTCCCAACTCTATAAATGGTCCAGTTGCTTACGTGTGCATTATGAATGAAAAATGCTGTCTAGCTTTATTGTTATCTAACACTACCTTAGCCAACATTTTACAAGAGATCCACCATGATATTGGAGTTACATAATTGTTTAAAACAGTTGTTTCTCAATTTCCTACATTTCATTAATACTAAATATTAGGGATGCACCGTGATTATTTTTTTGGACCGAAACCGAAAACCGAAAATGTGGAAACACTTGGCCGAAAACCGAAATAAATTATTGTTATTAAATTATTAAAAGAATAAATCAGTTACAAAACTATGAAAATATTTATTTAGCATTCAAACAATGCACAATATAAAATAAAATTTGAAATCAAATATTTTACTTGACCCCACCCATGAATAGCCTAAAAGCAAGATGGCTGAAATATTATATAATTAAATATCTTCTCTCATAAAACTAGTGAATTCAAGTGCATTTTAA
>JBBIGA010072521.1:0-11960 GCA_037576975.1 Alestes dentex
AATTGACGCCCCCCATTTGCGTCTGAGCGCCCCCCTCTCAGCTGTCTCATTCTCAACGCCCCCCGATGGTTTTCAAATGCCCCCGGGGGGGGTCCTGCCCCCGTTGAGGAACACTGCTATATACATATGCCTTGTATGGTGGCCAAAGCCCAAATTTTTTATCCAGAATAACCTTCCACATGCTCTCCCAAATTCAAAAGCTTTTTTCCCACTGCATGGTCAGTTGAATTACTAATTTTCTTTTGCTTTTCTTTCCCTCTGTCTTTTTTGTTTGCCATTGTTCTTTTCCATTCCCTGCCTCCTGCCTCCTGCGCTACCCATAGAATTTTGGCCCAATTTAATTTCTATCTCTTTCTTTTTTTTGCTCTTTCCTGCTGCCTTTATCTTGCTTCTGTCATTCCACACTCTCCTTTGCTTTGTTTCATGGGGTAGCCTTTCCGTAACTAATTTCTGTTGTCCATCACCGCCTTTGAGAAAACTTTCTTTGCGCTCATTTCCTTGCCATATTCCACATAGCTTGGATGTTAGAATTTCTTGCAATATTCAGTCCTCCTCTGATACGACTTAATCCTTGTGTGCCTATAATGCTCAGACTTGGTCCTGATGGACTCTTGTGCTGTGTAATTTAGCATTTTCTCTACTTTAACACACTCGACTGAACATTTGAAGTGCCAACTAATTAACTGATGAGTTTAATAAAACATGTTCGAGCAGAGACACTTGCTCACACAGTGAAGGGGACTCCTAGGACCTAAAACAAAATCGCTGTCATATTCACACATGTTTATTTGAGAGAGGGGAACAGAACAAATTTCATTTGTATGTATTTGCATTGCTGTCTGACTAGGAGCAAGCAGAACAATCAGTTATTTAAGTAAGACCATGCTGACTAAAGAAGTTTCCCAAGGCCAGTGCAAAATATGCAGAATATGCAGAAAGGGGTGCCAGACCACTAGTAGTATCACTATGCTACCAGTTTGTGATTCCTTTTGTGTATATAGGTTATAAATAACAGGTGGAAGTTGGCTAAGATGTTTATGAAGCTCTGCTCTTATTAAAATGAGCCTTTGTGGAGCTCAAAACAGGCATAACATTTCTGGAAAACTGTTGAACATGCATATATTGAATTCAGTATCAATTCAGTGAGTCAAGTAGAAATCAGTAAGTCAAGTAGAGTGTTATTGTAATCCCATTCATGTGCATTTTGTACACAGTGAAAAGAAATGTCGTCCTCCATGACCATAGGGGCAACATAGGAGGCAACACAACAGCAGCACACTCAGACATATCAACAATGAGGGTAAAAAGGGGGGATGAATTATAATTAAACCTATAAACACACACACACACACACACACACACACACACGTATATATATATATATATATATATATATATAGTGGTTCTGGGGGTGGAGCACCCTCACGGACCCAGAATTGAGCACAGGGCTCTTCCCTGGATGAGAGACAGGTGAACTGTATTGAGGGAGGAGCTGAGACTCTTTAAAAGATGGGGTCTCCAGGTGTAAGAGGGAGAGGACCGGAGCCTGTTGGTGGCGGCCATTCCCCAAGCCCACCACCAAGGTGGAGAATGCGGTCAGCGCTTCTCCACCACGGTGTGGCGGTCTGTCCGGCCGGGAGCCAAGCCCCGTCCTGAGGTGCAACTGTGCCGGAGTAAGTGCACGGTGTTGCTCCAGTTTTTCCTGGTAGTAGACAAACCCTCGGTTCTGGACAAGTTAGGGAAAGGAAAAAAAATGCCCAGGAAGAAGCGCAAGGCAAAGTCACCGGCCGCGGAGCAGATAGTGGGAACGGCAGAGCCGCTAACTGTGTCTGAGAGAGACGCTGGGCCACTAGCGGAATGTGCCGCCCCAGAGGGGGCCGCCGAACCGCTGGCAGAGCGCGCAGGCCTGGACCTGCTCCCACAGAGCAAACTACCGCCGGCATGTGCCACACCAGAGCAGCAGGTCGCCGCGGCCGCACCAAAGCACCAGGTCACCGCACTCAAGCTTCACGTGGCTGTCATGGTTGCTCACGCCCGAGTCAGCCAAAGCCGGGGTCGCCACTGCGCCCGAGCCAGACAAAGCCAGAGGCATCGGTCAGCGCAACGGAGAGCACGACCAGGTCCCCGCCACAGGCAGCACTGCCCAGCACCCCGGAGAGCGCACAGTGGCCAGCATGGAGGATGGAGACCTCCAGCAGAGGAATTGGGATGCCCACTGGGTGAAACGGGGGTGCCGGGACTCCACCCAGCTCGCCTCGCCTTCCTCACATTTGTCCAGGTGCCTGTGTTTGACCCTGGTGGCTGGACTCTAAGGGGGAGGGACTGTGGCGCTGGGGGGTGGAGCACCCTAACAGACCCAGGATTGAGCACAGGGCTCCTCCCTGGATGAGAGACATGTGAACTGTATTAAGGAAGGAGCCGAGACTCTTTAAAAGATGGGCTCTCCAGGTGTAAGAGGTAGAGGACCGGAGTGGGCGAGAGACTGAGCACTGGAGAGAGTGAGGGGAATAGACAGAGAGGGGGAGAGCCCGTGGTGAGAGTTCAGCCAGAGTGGTGGTGATTTTGTTTCCCTTTTAAGAGCAATGTATATGAGTTAAAAATAAAAGCTCCACTGTGCACTGGCTCTTGTGTCGCTGTGCATGTGTTCCGGTGGGTGGTTTGGCCTCTCAGCCTGTTGGTGGCAGCCGTTCCCCAGGCCATCCACCACAATGTTTATGTGAAATATATACAGCAACTGCATCTACTTCTCAGTATTATACTGGTATCATGTATATTATTCCTCTGTATCTCTGATAAATAATTGAAAACAACATGTGCTTAACTGACATATGATGAGCCACTTTACATTTGCTACACCAGTCGCTACACCAGGGTTGCATGGTGGAAGAACCCAGACGCTGAATAATGCCAGAGAGTTGATAGACGGCGCACTTTGATATAAGAATGCTCTCAGGAAGAGTAGAGATTCCCACCGGAATCTGCATTCTCAAACACACACAAAGGCATGGCTTACCTGGAGTACTCACGGTTAGAAGATCTGGATGACTGAGGAGTTGAGAGTGTAGACACAATGAGTGAGCAAAGGCTACCAGGCTTACCATGCCTTTTATATCTTTTATATAAATGTTACATCTAAATGCAAATGTTAAATCTAAATGCAAATGTTAAATCTAAATGCAAATGTTAAATCTAAATCGAAATGTTGAGTTCGAAATGTTTAGAAGATATGCTAATTGGCCACGCCCCATGATTACAATTGGCTGTTACTTAGCAGGGGGCTGGATTGCGTGCTGTGATATCCCCTCACCAACATGGAGGATTTGCTGACCCCTTGTTTGCCATAATAGGCGATCTGGAGTTATTAGCCGAAAACCGCTCACCTTGGACAAAAGTAATAGGACACCTGTGTGAGGTTTTTGGCTAATAACTAGATTTAGATTTAACATTTGGATTTAGATTTAACATTTACATTTAGATTTAACATTTACGTTTAGATTTAACATTTACACTTAACATTTAACATTTACGCAGCAAGAACATGTACCAATATGTAACACTGTTTTTTTTTTAACACATTTAGCTCTAAATGTGTGAAAATTGTGTGAACATTGCGCTAAATGATGAAAAAATGACACCTCTAAATTTGTTAAGCTGTTTTTACAAACAGCACCCCATATGGTTGGGAGGAACATCTCCATCCCATCACCATCCCATTCCCCAAGGCATACACAAGCGCGCGCATAGAGAGAGGAAAAAAACACATGACTAGTTGACTTCTCTATATATATTTGTAAGAACACTGTGGGTATATATTTGCAAGTATGCAACAGAGTGATAAAGCACGAAAGTAATTAACATCTCACCCAGTAATATTCCTGCACATGAAAATTGGACTCAAGAGAAATATTGCACATAAGAGAGACTATCACCTATCAGTCCATGGTGTATTGGGTGTGTGTGTTTATTTCTCCTTCCCACATTGCGGATGCAGCAGCCTGCCACTGAAGGAGCTGCTCAGTGATGTCAAAGACTCTTGAATGGGCTGGGAGACGTTATCCAAAATGGATCACAACTTAGCCACCATTCTCCTGTCACTCACAACCTCCACTTGGTCCAGAGGGAATCCTACAACATAGCTGACCCTCTGGATCAGCCTGCACAGTTTCTTTCTGTCCCCAGCAGAGATGCTGCTTTGCCAGCAGACCACAGCATAAAAAATGACTTATGCCACTACTGAGTCATAAAAGGTGTTCAGGAATGGCCCCTGCACTTCAGAAGAGCTGAGCCTCTGCAGTAGGTACAGCCTGCTCTGCCCTTTTTTGCAGAGTGCATTTGTGTTATTAGTCCATTTCAGTTTATTATTCAGATGATCACCAAGGTACCTGTAATTCTCCACAGCCTCAATGTCCATGCCCTGGATGTTCAGTGGTTGCAGTGGAGGATGTTTGTGCCTGCAAAAGTCTACCATAAGCCCCTTGGTTTTTCCAGTGTTGATCTGGAGGTAGTTCTGCTGGCACCATCCCATAAAGTCACCGGTCGGTTCTCATCAGTAATGAGGCCGACTATTGCAGAGTCATCGGAGAACTTCCGCAGGAAGCAGTTGGTGGAGTTGTAGGAGAAGTCTGTAATGTAAATTGTGTAGGTAATTTAGCTTAGTTGATTGATTCTCCACCAGAATGTATGTAGGAATTAGCTTAGGGGTGATTCACCACTATATTCATTAATTGATTAATTAATTAATAGTTAATTATTTATTAATTATTTATTAATTAGGAGTCTTATATCAAAGCAGGGTTATTCAGTACTCCCGCGTGAACTACTCCAAGAACTCCAAGCTTCCACTCCAAGAACTTCACGTCTCCAAGTCCATTTTGGAGGATTAAACCACTTTGAGCCAGGTAAATATCAACTTCCCACTATACAGCGATCATCCCACTATGAGGAAAAAGTGGAAATGTTCTGGCTCAAACTGAGTTAATACTTGTAATATCAAACGGAAAAATAGTGCCATAACTCTCTTTGATTTGAATAAGAAGCCAGGTTTCAAAGTCCATTTTGGAGGTTTAAACCACCTTGGGCCCCGGACAATTCCACTTTTTCCTCATAGTGGGATGTCTGCTGTATGGTGGAAAGTTGATATTTGCCTGGCCCAAAGTGGTTTAAACCTCCAAAATGAACTTGGAATTCTGGCTTCTTATTCCTTCTTCTTATTGCAGCATTTTGAACCATGTTTCCATTTGATATTATATGTATTAAATCACTTTGGGCCAGAACATTTCCACTTTTTCCACATAGTGGGATGTCTGCTGTATAGTGGGATGTTGATATTTACCTGACTTGGAGATGTGGCGTCTCATTCCTCTTATTTTGACATTTTGCACCATGTTTTCATTTGATTTTACAAATATTAAATCAATCTCACTCTATTTCTATATAGTCTGATATCTGGTGTATAATATAAAGTTCATATTTGCCTGGCCCAAAGTGGTTTAAACCTCCAAAATGATCTGGAATACCTAGCTTCTTATTCAAATGAATGTGCACAATGCAGTGGAATACCCGCTGTGTGCTGGGAATTTAGCATTTCATAAATGTGTTCAATCTTAACTAAAGTTTTATAAGAATGAGTTGACCAAAGAAACATAGACCACCTCACGCAGTACTTCATGGTTAAAACATTTTATTACATTTACAAGACGTGAAGATTGTATATTGCGCAGCTTACACCCCCGTGAACACTCCTCAAAATGACATGGCGAATAAGGAGCCAACTTCAGCCTCGGATTCACACGCTGCCGAATAAGAAGCCAGATGAATCGGAAGCTTCGAATAAGTAGCCAACTTCAGCCTCGTACTACAGTTACTTGACTGGACACAGCATTTAAAAACACAAGTTCTTGTGTGCAAGTGAACTCTAAGAAGTCCAGGTCCAGAAGCATGCATCCCAGAATATGCTCCAATCGAGAGCGAAGTCTTTCTAAAAGATGATTAAGCAATTGTTCCTAGAAGAGAAAAAAAAGAAAATTACCAATAGAAAAGCAAATCCATTATAAGATCTGCTGTTTGGCAAGTGCAGTTTGTAATAATTGCTTCAGATACTTGAACAGTTCAAAATCTGATGCCTATTAAAAATGATTGCATGGCTCGTTTCCATTCTGGCTGATAGTTGCGTGGAATGTGATGTCTTTTCTTTTGCGCATCCGCCCCAATGTGGATATAAAAATGAATATTAGGCTTCAGAAACCATCAATACAAACCAGACACATAGGCCTATATTTGGGAAAAGCCACAGACTAAGAGAACTGTAGTTTTTATGTAAACAAATATATTTGCATAAGACATACCAAAATAGTCTGTCAGAAAACAAACACACAATACAAAAACTTGTATTGTATTAGAAAATCAATCTATAACAAATTTCTCCCGTTAAGTGAGAAATTTCCAAGCACACCCGCCCCCCCCAGCATACCGTTAACCAGTTACTAATGCAGTTTTCACGAACGCCACCTCATTAAAAGTCCAGTGTGGATATCGTTCAATAAATCCGGTTAATATGCAACATGTCGAGTAATATCTATTACTCAATATTACAAACATAAATGGCAAATAGAGTAAACAGACTCACCGAAGCAGCATCACTGGCGTTGGTCGACATGGCAGTGGAGCATAACCTGATTGGCTGGACGTTGGATGAATTGAGACAGGGATCGATTGCTTCTCCCTGGTTGCCCCAATGTTTACTCTGTATCTTCTGACACAGAATTTTTTGAGACTGAATTTCTTTACATCGAATTTTTCAAGACATTGAATTTCTTTACACTGAATTGTTTTTTGAGATTTATCTTTTTCACGCTGAATTTTTTTGAGATGTTGAATTTTTTTATGCTGAATTTCTTTTTTTTTTTTTAATTAGTGCTAGAAATTTTATGGTTTTTAAATTTCAATGTCTGATTTTGATGCTGAAAAAATTCAGTGTTAGAAATTCATATTCAAACTCCTATGGCACAGAAATACTTCCTCAGGGAAAGGGGAGAAGCCACAGAATAAAATTCCATTACTTTTGTACAGTCCATAATTGAGAGTTGTAGTTTTGGATTCGTGGTGATCAGCAGGTTACAATGATACCAAACATGACCGACAAATTAATAATTATTAATAATTATTCAAACACAAACTTCAAAATGCGTGAACATCATGTTGTTTCAATTCCCTTTTAGTAATTACCAGTTATGACTTCAAAAAATGCTTAAGTCCTTACATTTTAAGTCAAATCAGGAAATATCTTTGTCTCCTCTCTTGACCGCATGGCTGGATCCCAGCTGAGTGATTTATGACTTTCTTAAGGAGTCTGGATTTCCATATTTATCCTTCCAAGGGTAGGTTTTGAAGTGCAATGAACCTTACAATCATTACAGTCTCATATTACTGATAAAATCGAGACCAAGGATGACTACTCTGTCTTCGATGGTTTTAGAATTATGATTTTCTTATCTGAGTAGACACACACAATCTTGATTTTATTAGTTAAATGGAAAGGATTAACATTGGGATTACACAGGATGGCTTATCAAATAACGACACTTACATATAGCTATTTTCATACACAAAACACAGAAATGTCTTTTCTTCTCTTCTAACTGAAACATTAGACCATGTGTGTGTGTGTTTGTGTCCTGCATGAAGTCTGAGAGAGGGTTCATTGAAAGGGGGGTGACCAATGGGTAATCTTGATCGTTATCTCTACCAAGGATTCTTTGTTAAATCCATTTAGTGGTTCGAATTGGAGGTTGTAAAATGTCCCTTCAGCATTGATACGTTCCAGGCTCTCTTGTTCCATTAGCCCCTGCGCTGGAACTCTGGAGGGGGGGAGAAGGAGGTGTGCATGTGTCCATTTCATGAACCAGAATTTTCTTGATCCTACAACTGTGAAGAGAAACGGAGCCAGAACCTTTCCCCTGTACTGCAGACAACCTTGCCCGACACACAGCCCTGAGTTCTTGAATACTGTGGTCAGTTAGTGAGGTAGTCCAGGGTCCATGTTGCAATCAGGTGGTTCACTCCTGTGTACTCCACTCCCTCAGGATTGTGGGTATGATGGTGTTGAAGGCACTGGAGATATCAAAGTACATGATTCTCACAGTGCTCTTAGCAGTCTCCAGGGGAGAGAGGGAACAATGTAGGAGGTTGATGACAGCATCATCTACCCCAGTGCCAGGCTGGTAGGCAAACTGAAGTGGGTTCAGTGATGAGCTCACGAGGGACCAAAGCTGAGCAAGGACCAACTGCTCCAGAGACTTCATCAGGTGGGATATCAAAGCCACTGGCGTGTAGCTGTTGAGGTCCTTGGGATGTTGGGTCTTTGGCACTGGTACAACACAGGAGGTTTTCCAAAGCTGTGGTACTCCCCTCAGCTTCAGGCTCAGGTAGAACATATGCTTCATCACCCCACACAGTTGATCAGTGCAGGACCTGACAAGCTTTGAACTGATGCCATCTGGACCTGCTGCCTTCCTAGTGTTGATCCTTTTCAGTTCACTCCTAACCTGGATGGCTGAAATAGACAGGCTAGAGCAGGATGATTGTGTGCTAAAGGTCGTGTGGGGGGGAGCAGTGAGCAGATAATGTGGAAGAGGTGTAAATGTAGAGGAGGTGTGAAGTGTCTGAAGTGGAAAAGAGGTGGGGGTGTAAGTAGGTGATGTTGGAGGCTGCATCAGGGAAGGCAGTATGGGTGGAGAGGCAAGGGCAGATTAATCAAACCTGTTGAAAAAGTGGTTCAGTTCATTTGCCCACCTCACATCTCCCACCAGCAGACAGTTCTGTTCTTTGTGGCCTGAGAGGGTCTTAAGGTCTCTCCAGATTCCGCTAACATTGTTCTATTGAAGCTAGTTTTCCATCCTCTGCTTGTAGCTGTCTTTCCCCCACAGCACTTCCCACACAGTAGACTCAAAACAGTCCTTTAGAGCCTCCAGTGTCTCATCTGGCCATCTCTGCACTGTACGGGTGACTGCTGGCTCCCTGTGTACTAAGGGCTCATACACAGGGACAAGGTGCACTAGGTTGTGATCAGATGTTCCAAGGGGAGGGACAGATGATGAACTATATGTCTCCTTAGTGTTGGCATACAGTAAGTCCAGTGTTTTATTGTCTCCGGTGGGGCATGTCACATACTGAGTGAAAGTGGGCAGTGTGGAGTCCAGGGGGGCATGGTGAAATCACCCGAGATAAGAAACAAGGGTTGTAGATGTGTCTGTAGTCTGCTGACTACAGAGTGGAGAGCATCATGGGCTGCATCCACACTGGCTGAGTGGAGCGGGGGGTCCTACACTGCTATCGCACTAACATCTGAGAATTCCCAAAGGAGGGAGTACGGTCACATACTAATGCTTGATGTCTTTACTGCAGAGTTCTTTCACAGTGATCTTTCAAGGGTTACACCATCTGTCATTCACAAACACTGCCAGTCCCCCTCCTTTCCCTCGTCTCGTCTGAGCACAGCAGCTGAAATCCAGGCAGCCCCACGTTTCTGTCCAAGTCTCAGTAAGCATCATGATGCTACACTGCCGGAATTCAGTCTGGTACCAGGTTAACACCACTAGCTCATCCATCTTGTTGGGGAGAGATCCCCATGATGATGGAAGGGAGTGATGTTCTGTATCATCTCTTTCTCGGGCGACAACACTCCCTCCCGGTGCTACACCCCAATCCACATGAATGAAGGATCACCATCTACAGCTAAACCTTGCCAAGATGGAACTTCTGGTTATCCCAACGAAGCCTTCTATCCATCAAAATATCAATATAAAATTCAACTTTTCACTACTCACCCCATCCAAGGGAATGAGAAATCTGGGTGTCATGAGTGATGACCAACTATCCCTCTCAGACCACACAGAATCTGTCTCTCTGTCATGTTGTTTTGCCTTACAATATAAGGAAAATCAGGGCATACCTGACCACCACCCAACTCCTGGTGCGAGCCAAAGTTATCTCTCACTTCGATTACTGCAATGCCCTCCTAGTGGGTTTTCCAGCTTGTACGATATGACCCTTACAGCTGGTTCAGAATGCAGCAGCTCGACTGGTCTTCAACCAACCCAAAAGGTTATATGTGACCCCACTGCTAATTAATCTATATTAGCTACCTATGGCTCTCAAAATTAAATGCAGATAACTAACTCTTGCCTACAGAGTGACATCTGCGACCAGCTACCTTAATCCTTTTTTTCAAGCATATTGTGGCGAGTGATGAGAGAGTAGGAGAGAACACACTGGTTTCTCAGCTGAGGCTGAGGCCAGTGCAGGAACCGGCGCTGGTGAGGCTGAGGCCGGTGCGGAAAGCGGCGCTGGTGAGGCTGAGACTGGTGCGGAAACTGGCACTGGAGTCTGGACAGCCAGTGCGGGAACCAGCACTGGAGTCTGGACGGCTGGTGTGGGAACCGGGGCTAGACACCCTTTGAGTCTAGTGGGATGGAGCAGCTGACGAGGGAGATCGACGCACTGAAGTGCAGCAAGTAGCGAGTCATGGTCGATGAACCGCTTAGCAAACTCCGGGATTTTGGGCAGCTGGTGGCAGCACTGCATCAGCGATTCTGCTGGCCAGAGAGGGAAGAGACGGCAAGAGATCGGCTGAGGCAGAAATGGCGAAAGACTGCTGAGACATGGGGCGTGCTCGCCGGAGACCTGCAGAACTGTGCGCACTGAGCCTACCCACACTTCGTGCCATCAGTGCAAGAGGAGCTGGTGCTACACTTCTCCGGGCCCTTTCACCAGAGTGGCTGTAGCACCACGTACGCCTGACAGACCCGGCCTCCCTGACGGCAGTGTTGACAGAGGCGGAACGTGCCGAGGCCATTTTAACCACCAAGACCAAATCGTTCCCAGGTGAAGGTCAAGAGTGGACCACGGTGGCTGGCGCACTGTGGACCACAGTGGCTCACTCCCCTCGAGTGACACGCCCCCTCCAACCAAGGGCGTGTTATGGCATTTCTGGGTTATGCCGTTTGGTCTTTGCAATAGTCCGGCCACGTTTGAGAGACTCATGGAGCAAGTGCTTAACCAGGTGCCGCAGACAAAATGCGTTGTTTATCTTGACATTGGTGCACGCCAAAACCTTAGAGGGGCAGAACTTAGAAGAAGTGCTCGGGGCCATTCATGTGGCAGGGCTTTGTTTAAACCCAAAGAAGTGTGCACTGTTTAAAAGAGAGGTTGCATTCTTGGGGCACGTAGTCAGTAGTGAGGGGGTAGCCACCGACCCAGCTAAAGTGGAGGCAGTGCAGGACTGGCCAACACTGCAGAATGTGAAAGAGGTGCGTAGCTTCCTGGGGTTAGCCTCGTACTACCGGCATTTCGCGAGGGACTTCATGATGGTCGCATGGCCGCTACATCAGCTAATGGAGAAAGGGGGCTTTCAGGTGGTCCACGGAATGCGAAGCCACATTCACACAGCTACAGGAGACATTAGGGAAGGCTCCGGTGCTTATGAGCCCAGACCCAGCAAAAACTTTTATAGTGGACACAGACACAAGCGATGTAGGTGTCGGCGTGGCCCTATCACAAGCCATGGAAGCCGGGGAGCACATAGTGGCGTATTGCAGCTGAGCATTGAGTTGGCCAGAGCAAAATTACTGCGTAGCGCGACAGGAACTCTTGGCAGTGGTCCAGAGCCTCCGCCACTTTCGGCCATACCTGTGTTGGGCAGGAATTCTGCCTTCGAACCGATCACACATCGCTAACGTGGCTGCTGGCTTTTAAAAACCTGGAGGGGCAGCTCGCACAGTGGTTAGAGGCGCTACCGGAGTATGACTTTGAGGTGCAGCACGGACCTAGTCCCATCCCCCCAAACACACGCACGTGCACACACACACACACACTTACACAAAAGACAAACTCCCCGTCGGTTTTATCACAATGTAGTCAACTTATAAATCATTTTATAAATCAGTGTCATAACTTCAGTGTAC
>JBBIGA010072551.1:0-11958 GCA_037576975.1 Alestes dentex
CACACATATGTATATGGGTCTATGTATATACCACAGTCATGTGCCTTGTTTCTCCACCTCATTAGTTTTCTGAATTGCACAGGTCCATTGAGCCTTAACTTTTGAAGTGTCTTTAATACTGTATAATTAATGTGAAAGGTTTCTGTACCATTTATAATAGAGTATCACTAGAGGTTTGAGACTATAGTCATTATGTAGTGTTTACCACATTTAGCAATATTATCATTATCATCAAATGCCATATATCACTATCTCTTTGTGTATAAATCTGATTACCCGAGGTCTAGAGACAGCAGTGCACACAGTATTGATATAATGAGCACTGTAACAGAAGCAAAAGGAAAAAAAAATACCATGGAAACTGTATATTACTTTTCACCCAGTAACTGTTGCAGACCGGAAAAGGATTTTTTTTGTCCTCACAGGCAACAGCAAGATTGAAACAAAAAGTTGACACAATGTTGGATCCCTTAATCAAAACTGAATTCGTCTTCATAGTTAATGAAATAAAAATAGTTAAAATACTACTTATAAAATACAAAATTAACCCATCCCTCGCATAAAAAGTTAGAGGGGACACCAATCCAGCAATTCCACAACAGGAAAAAGGGAAAAAAATGTTTATTGAGAAGGCTGTGTCCTTATTGTTATCTTTAGTAAAAAGGAAAAAAAAAAACAAAAAAAAAAACAGAAAAAGTCACTAGTATGTACATTTCAATTACCAAGAAGACGGGAATAATATTACACAGAGACCCTGTAAAAAACCGAGTCTGTCTTGGCACAGGACATCGTCACAGATGGAGAAAAAGGAGAAGCGTGTTTCCCGACAACACAGAGAAGCACTGCGTGCACCCCACTCTCTCTCTCTCTCTCTCTCTCTCTCTCTCTCTCATATACACACACTGGATCATGATTCCGCAGTTGCCCGTTTCCCACTCAGACAGGGGGTTCTTCCATGTTCCATGTGTCTAATAACGATCTGTCCCTCTCAAAAGCACAGTGTCACCGTCCTTCCTCCTCAACCCATCTTTTCCTACACACGCCCTCATCGGTTTGCCTGATCTGGACCAGTGAACTGACTCATCAGATGCGAAGCTCATAGCGGATTTATATGTAGTGAATCACAGTATGTCATTTATCTACGCAGCAATCCCTTTTCTGGGATAAAGCTCACTTTGGGAGTCTGTCTCAATATCGGCATGGCAACACCGACTTTGTATCACTCTCAAATAAAAATTTGCATATAATGAAAAGTCACCTCTGTGCAAATTCGTCTAATTTATTCTGTATATAAAGTAACAACTGCTTTTAAAAATACTGTTCAGGTAGTAAAAGACAGTAATGGGGGTGGGTAGAGAGTGCTCTGTGTGTGTGTGTGTGTGTGTCTGTGTGTGCATGATTGCAGACGTCTGACCTAGATTCACAATCCACCCCAACACCCAGCCCTGTTTCACCCGTCCCGCTGTTCTCAGCCTCACTTAAAATCATTCTGAGCGGCTGGGCCGGTGTTGGGGGGCAGAGGAGACCAAACTGAACTCCTGGTGTGAGAGACGGTTGTAGTTTCATATACATATACATACACCCCAGATCCAACCACTAAATGGGTGCTGCTAAAACTGAAATTCAACTGGACTGAGGTTTACACCCACAACCTAGAAAGGAAAAGCTTTGTCGCGAAGGTCAGGTCACTGCAGTGTAAGGGGAAAGCAGTCACACACACACACGCACACACACAGACCATGAAGGCCTGCAAATGTAAGATTTCTCTTCTCTTTACCCTGAAATAACCTTACTTTAATGCCCCTGAAGCAACAGTAGAGAGTCAAACTTTGAATGATTATGAGTATTTTGAATGAAAACATGAATTACTATTATCAGGCTTAAGACTAAGCCTAAGATAAAAGTTATTAAAAGTTAACCTCTCTCAACCACACAACTGTGGAGCAAGACCGATGTAAACAGTAGCCACGTTTCCATCCAGCAATCAAATTAATTTCAAAGGAATACCTAAAGTGGCATAAAAGAATGACACAATTTAGACTAATCTTCTCTTAGTTCTGTACAAGAGCGTAAAACTCTCCATGGCACTTTCGGAAATACACTTCTGAGAAATACCGAACGAGTTTACAGACAAATCTTTAATGATGTGCAGCTGCTCGTTGCTGTTTAGTTTCATTTCATGGCTGTATTTAATACTGTAGAGAAAAAGCAAAAAGAAAATGCACAGGCAGCGGCTCAGGAAACGTCGGCATCAAGCACCTTTATGTTTATTTACTGTCTAATATCATTGTTATATTTTTCATGATGTAAAGTTACATTTGAATTTATTATTTCTTGATCGGTCCACTGGAATTTGCTGTTTCTGTTTCATTGCTATGGCCAGGCAACAAAAGAAACGGGAGCATTCACAAAAGTCCGTTCTATTTGTATTTACAATATTTATTTCCAGTGCATTTAGTTGCATTCAGTGCATTTTCCAGCAACACATTTGTGACTTCACACATACTTTTATGTGACTGATTGTATTTTATATTCGTTGTTTAATCTCTTTTTTATTCAACATGTGGATGGAAACATGGTTACTGAGGAAAATATTTGTAGAAACTGGAAAATCACCAGTATGTGCTCTGTATATCTTAAATAGGGAATTACTGAAATGAGTTGTTTAACTCTGAGTCACAGCTATAATAGTTACAGTATTCTTTGCAATACTCTTTCAGGGTCAGACACTCTTCCATGCACACATTTCAAGAGTCCTCACTCATTCCAGTCACACTGCAGTGCTGGGGGTCGTTCCCCCAAATCAGTGGTGTCATCAGGGCTTTGCCCTCCAAATTCTACATCTTTTGTCCTTCTCCTCTTCTTTCCATCCCCTCTTTCCTCACTGCTCCTTTACCACAGCTGTCTTCCTGTATACGTGGGGGGTGCAGATGGTACCTGTGCAGTAAAAATAACAGAAACAGCTCATCAGAAACAAGCCAAGACACATATAGCCATGGAAAAAATAAGAGATCATTTGTCCCTATTTTTCTGTTCACTGTTTGTACAGTTTGCGGCAGTGTGTGTGTGTGTGTGTGTGTGTGTGTGTGGGTAAAATGCACAGGTTGCTATTCTTTTGCAGTGTGAGCTGTGTAAAAAATAAGAAACTCCTCCATATGTGTTGTGAGTGCAGTAGTGTGTGTAGAGCAGCTTTTCTATGGTCTGTATTCCAGCAGCTTCACTCCTGATTCAGTTTCTGATGGATGAAACAGAGACACACACATGCACACACTCTGCTCTTAACATCACTGTTTTAATTGTTGCAATTGTAAAATGATGTCAGAGTGTTGTGTAGTTTAACATTTCCAAGGTATAATAAATTATGTATATGTATTATTTTCCAATTTTCTACAAACATATTTTTGTTTGGAGTTTTGAATCAAGTGTGGTCAATAGTGTATAAAATAGTGACATGCACATTTTACACAGACACACTTCCACATATTACAAAAGCAATAACAAAAAAAAAACCTGATGCAATCTCTGATTTTTTTCCATGGCTGTATAGCCAAGTGTGACAGAGTTCACTGGATCTCCAACAGTCCGCAGTGTTGTAAGCAAAGCACTTACACACATTCAGTCTAAATTCATTGACCCATCAAGCTTTTAATAAACTGAGCATTTAGTAGCAGTGGAACACTCAAAGACTGTAAATCTTGTATATTGTAACCATTTCAACTTCACTCCCCCATCGTTGTGGTGAAAGCTATACATTTTAGATGATACTGCGGTCAGTAATTCCAGATAATAGCTTTAGTTTTCACCCGATATGCAGCCATACACTTCTCTGTATTGTCAAGTGTTCACAGACTTAATCACAATAAGAGTTTAGGCTGATGAGCCTGGATCTGCTCTAATCCTTTCAACTGGACATACAGATGACACAAGCAGTCTTCTCAGAGTAGCCCGACGTCTCTTAGGACTGAAACTGATGCTGTTTTGTGCTTTTGCGGGTTTATTTATATTTATAGTGGCAGTGAGGGGGAAGAAGTCGACATAGTGAGACACAGCGAGACTCTCACTGTATACAGTCAGGAACAAAAATATACAGTCATACCTGAACCTTACAGTTCTGTGCAAAAATCACCCTTTCGTTGACTTGGTTTTCGATTAAAACAGGCTTTACATTCCAATTATGAAATTTCCACAGAAAATTACCCAATATCTTTCAGCAATAAGCCCATAAAATCAGGATTTAATTTTTCTACTCTTTATTTTTGTGCACCCCTCAGTCACTTTAACTCTTTCATCCTTTCTTTTTATCTTAAAACCAGTGAGCTACTACAGAAGCTGCTCCCAAAGGTGTCAGTGACATCATGTCACCCTTCACAGAGACACAAGCATTTGGGGTTTTCCAGTAAAGCGAGTTCCTTAATTGATGCTTTAAAATGTATTAAAAATGGGACTTGCTAGACACGGTAGACCACCAAAACTGTCACCATTGGTTAAACAGTACTTTTATGTTTAATCTTTGAGAGATATAAGAAACATCAACAGAGAAAAATCAACAGTTGATTCTGTCCCTCTTTGCACTTTGCACAAGACAAAGCTACAGGTCTGAAAGAATGTACATAACAAATTAGATCCAAAAACGCTCCCCTAACTCTCCGAATTTTGGCCGTGGGAAATTCCCAGCATGTTCCTGAGAACATTCCCTCAGCATTGTGTGCAATGACAATGTAACATTCTGGGAACACTGATTTGGATTTCTTCGTGTTCCCAGAATGTTCTTCTGAAATTAAAAAAAAAATTAGATTGGGTTCTGTTTTCCTGCTGTCTTTGTTGACCCCCAGGTCACCACACTGCTGTAACGTGGGTTTCGATTCAAATATGGCAACCAAAGGCGGGAAAACAGTCCACAGAAAATGTTTTAATAAAGTGCAAGCAAATTAGACAAAAAACTGTAAAAATGTTGAGCACAGAGCCAGAGGTGTGTTTCAGCTCAGGGAACATTTAATTCACAAATAATGTCCTGAGCACAACAGAAGGTCGGTACTGTAACCGTTCTCAGAACATTCCTAGACTGTTCAATTGTCAAATTAACAGCTAAACAGTTCCCTTTAAGAACTTAAACATTTTGGGAATTTTGAGTGTTTGTTTTTTTTTTTTCAAATGATCATTCCTAGAACATGAAACCGTCGCTGGAAATCCTGGTGTGGCAATGTTCTGATCCTCCATCCCTATAACCAAAATGGAACTTTAAATGATTTAACATTCAAGCTTTCATAACGTTGCCTTATTTAAATTAAAGTCGTGTCTTGCCTTTATATTTGGCCCTATATACCGGCTCGATCTGAACAGACTAGATGAGGATTCAAATAATCTGTAAGCAGATGTCTGACATTTATTTTACATGAGGTAAAAAAATGATGTACTCACTGCTCCCCCGTTCAGTATCATGGTCATCTCAGTAGGCTGGTAGACGTTACTGCGGAAGGGAGCGCTGGGTCTGGTTCCTGTGTTCCCATTATGGTGTCCTCCACTTCTCAACCCTAACAATGAAAACATCTTAGCATTTCTTCCATTTTTCAATGTCGAAAGCACAAGCACTTTTTTGAATAACTAAAAGTTTAATGTTACTGTTTATTCGAGAGGTGAATACCTGCAGCGTTTTCGTCAAAAGCATATCCCTGATTCTCTACAAACTGCCTGTGTGAGAGCGGGATGTCTTCATCAAAGCTGGTCTCTCTAATGCGTGAGGAGTTTTGTGAGGTGTCAAAGTAATCTGGAGCGGAGGGCTGAGGTGGAGGTTGTAGACAGGTATGGGCCTCAGGTACAGCGTGGCATAGCAGCAACAACCAGCCCTGTGCCACCAACGCCACGGCCAGGGCAGGTTCGTCCCAGTCTGGAGCCTTCCCCAGCGCTGCGTTCCCGTAGAGGTAGAAGCTCATCCACGCAGCCCACAGTAAAATAGACAGCAGGCAGGAGACCAGAAGCCATACAGCATTACAGCGCCACGGCTGAGCCTTCCCACACAGCGCCAGCACTGCTGCCACCAGGGCAGCAAGCAGAAGTGCCAGCACGTAAGAGCACGCCAAGGCGAAGTCCAGCGGCTCGTACTGGCAGGCAGGCTGACCCTGTCGAAGCACCGTCAAAAGCAGCCACTCAGCTGCCACGATGCCCTGGACTGCCGCTAGCCCAAGAGCAAGGCCAGTGAGGGCACATCCACCCGGGCAACGTCGCTCCCGCACTAATTGCCGCAGCCTCACTCCCTGGGCCAGCATGCAGGAGAAGCACAGGCCGAACAGAGCTCCCCATAACGCACGACGTATCATACACAGGCTCTCGTTGCGCTCGATGAGGTAGGCAAAACTCAAGCCAAACAAGCCCACAATGCCTACAAGCAGCAGGAGGATGGGGCCCACGCCACTTCGCTTCTCAGCCTCAGTCACTGAGCGAAGGCGGCACAGCAGCACCAGAGCCAGAAGAATGGCGGACAGAGTGCCTCCAGCAGCCAAGGCCTCCACCACCACACCCCAAATGGTTTCCAGGTCGCACAGGAGGGTGTAGGGGCGCGTCAGGCCGATTCCACAGCCCCATGGTACTGGAGATTCTTCGCTCTGAGCAAAACTCATGGCCAAGACAGGGAGGAGGAAGATCAATGCAGGAAAATATAACATCTGAAAGAGAGAATGAAGAGGCACAGCATAAATATACACTACTGACCCACACCGCTCGCCCCCACAAACACAACATTCATCAGATCAAGACACACGCACCCATACTAACAACGTACATGAGTGAAACATTCATCCATTATCTGAGCAACTTATCCTGACCAGGGTCAAGGCAATGCTGGAGACCATCCCAGCAGTCAGAGTGGAGTAGGGATGTCTCGATTAACCGCTTTCACGATTAACGGCAATTTAAAACGGCACGGTTAATTAATCGTAAAGGCTCCTCAACTCTTCAGCTCTTAAAAATGTAGATTATGACAGTGCTATCAACAGATTGGCGGGACTCGACCAGAACAAATATGTTTTACCAGCGGTGCATTTCTGCTAGAAACACACAGACAGTACAATCAGAGAATGACGAATATGACGAATGTGAATATGCTCACATTGTTGCACTTTAATATAAACTGACAGAACTGAAGCAAGCACTCCAGGCAAAAGAGTATCCATTTATTTATATACCATTTATGCACTGTATTCTTTGTTTATGGTTTTTGTGTCTTTAAAGTAAAAGTTAAAAACCTCTAAAGAATGGGATTGTCTACATTGGGAAATTAATACATGCGAAATAATCGTGAAATCGTGATTATTTCCCAGACGATAATCGGGCCATCAAAATCTATAAGCATTACATCCCTACAGTGGGGGAACACGCAGGGCAGGCAGGCACACAAACGCACAAACAGAAAGAGTCTATGTGCAACATAGCATGTCTTCTGACAGTGGGAGGAGCTGAACATGTAAATTCCACACAGAACTGACCCACCAGGCTGGGATTCGAACCTAGGACCTTCTCACTGCGTCACTCATGTGTGAAAAAGCTTTTACTAAAAGTGAATAGCATTGATTATCTCATTACAGTGGCACCTGTCAAATAGTGAAATATATTAAGCAGTAAGTGAAGAGCCAGTTCTTGAAGTTGATGTGTTGGAAGAAGAAAAAAGGGGAAAGCAAAGAGATCTGAGTGATTTTGACAAGGGTCAAATTATAATCTCCAAAACGAACATCCAAAAAAACATAACCACCTAACCAACAGCAGAGTCCTGGGAGAATGAGGCTCATTGACGTGGGGAGTGAAGACTAGCCCATCTGGTCCAGCCCAACAGAAGAGCTGCTATAAAATAAACTGATGAAGATGCTGAATAGTGGCAGTGTCCTCTTACAGCAGGATCATGCCCTGCCACACTTCAAAAACTGTTCAGGGATGGTTTGAGTTCAAGGTGTCAACTTGACCTCTGAATTCCCCAGATCCCAATCCGATCAGGCATCTGTGTGTAACAAACCAGTCAAATCCAGAGAGGCCTTACCTCACAAGAGGAGTCAGAGGATCTGCTGCTAACAGTTTGGTGCCAGGTACCACAGCTCATCTTCAGAGATCTTGTGGTGTCCAGGCCTCAGCAGCTGTTTTGGCAGCATGAGAGTGATGTACACAACATGGGGCGGGTTATTTTAATGTTATGGCTGATCAGTGTGTCAGGGATCTTCATCTCCACTTGGATCATCTACAATTTTGTAGTTCTCCTCAAACACACTCACTAACCTGGACACAGACAGGTGTGTCTGATCAGAAAAATCAAGAAACTGTGCAGATCACTGGCCCTCCAGGGGCCCCCTCCCTCCCTCCCTGGTGGATGTGCTATTTATTATGCCATTTATTTTCAGACTGTTTTGTTAGTGCACTTATAGGAAATATGCTACAGAAATAAACACAGCACATATTTGCATAGTGTAGAAATGACACCCGAAGTTCAAAATTAGCTATGCCCTTTAGCTGGGCCTGACTGGGTTCCCCTTCACTCTGTGATCTCGTTTCACACAGAGATTGTTCCACGTGAGAGACAGGGAGCCTTTCAAAAGTTCTGCGTCTAACTGAGGCATTTACTGGTTAAACAATGCCCGAGAGCTCACTGAACACCCTTTCAGTGGGTGGCTGTATTGAGAATCATTTTGCCAAATGAGATATGCGAACAAGAAAAACCTTTTTTGAAGTTTCAAGAACCTTTATATAATGTGAGATATACAAGAAGAACTCTTAAACTCGTGTTTTGTAAGTGAAGGACATATTTCTTAAGTGAACCAAAGGGGTGTCTTCTATGGCATTGTCCAAAAAAACATTTGTGCCAACTTGTTTAAACAGTGTAGCTATAAATATCTCTTGTAAAGACAAACGCGAGGGGTGACAGGGCCAGGGTTTCAACACTCCGCAGTCCTGTGGTACGGGAAACTGGTTTGGATCTTCACAGTACACTACAAAGGCAGCGGTTAACCACAGCTTCCAGCAAGCGCGGACAACACAAACAGCCTGCCTTTTATTTGTTACGCACAATATGTCTTTATGTTGAGTGAAAGGTATTCAACTCAGTGCATCCTTCACTCTCTGGGGCCATTTCATGTAGCCAGATCAGCAGGGTTCCAAGTATTGGGCATGTAAGTTATTACATAACCTGAGAAGGAATGTCCCAAAGCTCCTACACCTCAGGATCTGTCTTTATACTGAATTGTACTAGAGAAACAAGAGAAATTATAAACAAACGAACAATCCGAAGACCTTGATTGGCTGGTTATTGGGTATTGGGTTTGAACTATTAGAAGGCTATTTGGGGCAGCACTTCCTGAGACAGCGTTAGTGCCATGTTCCCATAATGTGGTGCTCTGGCAGAGGCCATGATTGCCATGGTAACATCAGCACAGAGCAGAAGGGAGGGAGGCCAGAAGGGTTCGGTACATCAACAACAGCTTTCTCCCAGACCAGGAACCCCTTTCCAATGCTAATCAAGGCTTGTGAACACAAGAAAAGGCTGCAAACCATATGAAGGTCTATCAAGTTTAGAGAACACTGGAGACCATTTATTCACCTCTCAGACTCTCTGGTGTCACCGACTGCAGTGAAGCCTCGTTAGGGGAGACTGGGAGATTCTGGAAATGATCTCTATAATTATGGTCTTTTCATTTGTATGCATATGATTTCTTTTCCCTTTGCTCATCCTCTCCAATTAAATCAAAACTGCTATAAGAATGAACCCCTCCCCCCTCAAACCAGCTCCTCCCGCTGCTGTAACTCCACATACTGTCACATTCAAAGATGTGCAGTGAAGGAGTTGCCGCTCTCTCTCCTCTCCCCTCACCAAACACTTGGCCCAATCATAAACCCCCCCCCCCTTTCTCTAGCCGCCTCACTGTTCCTCACTTGTTTCTCCCTCCTTCTTTCTTTCCCTCTTATGTAAGAGCAAAAATCCAGCTCTTTCCAGTTCTACTGCACGACTACAGCAGTGGCATCCTCCTATTATATCCTCCCATCCTAAATGGCCTATTTCACAGAGCAAATCATGCAAGCAAGGTGACTGCAATAGTTTCTATTAGTATTTCATATACCATCAGGAAAATAAAATGTACAATCTAAAACTTCTACCACACAAAAATGTTTGAACTTTAAAAAAAAATGTTTCATTTGACATGTAAAAAAAAACAAACAACCTGAAAAGGGGTAAAAAGAAATATTAAGTAATAAAATGTTCTGCAAATTCAAAAAAGACTTGCTTGGTAGGCTTTTTTTTTTTTTTTTTCAAATTATGAATATTAAGTAAGTAGCGTACAGACTGTTGTGTTTATGCTGACACTGTAGATTTATGCAAAATCCATCATGTCTCATAAGTCTGTGCAACAGGATGAAATTTATTGTTACCCTGATTAAATGACGTCACAACACAGTGTTCTGAGCATCTTATAGGTACAATTAGAACCTAATAACTGACCAATTACACACGCAAGTGCAAAGAGAACATACATCTGCCAGTACACCTGTTCCAACTTATCAAAATGAAACATTGAGATATTTAGCATGAAAAAAAGGATCATGACATGATATTTTTGCCATATCAGTCACTCCTCTCATGTGCGTTTCCCTTTCAATTTTTTTAACCCTTGATTGTCCCAAAAGGGCAGTATGGTAGTTTATCTCAGGCTATACTAGCATTACTCCAAAAACGACCCCTAACCCAAACTAATGTAAAGAAGTAACTCTCCTATACAGCACCATTCACCTTCCTGAATTTCTGCCACCATGCAAGAAGGTCACATTAGGGGGTTCCATTTTGCAGCATGTTTGTAAAGAAATATTACCATA
Organism: Alestes dentex; assembly: GCA_037576975.1. Classification (NCBI taxonomy): domain Eukaryota; kingdom Metazoa; phylum Chordata; class Actinopteri; order Characiformes; family Alestidae; genus Alestes; species Alestes dentex. Next base: position 10,840 of record JBBIGA010072551.1, read on the forward strand.
GGGTGTCTAATGTTTGTGACTGGTTCACACACGACTGACAACAGATCTTTAAATAAATTACAGAGATGGTAGTGTGTTCATTTATGTATTGTCACAACATTTCTATTAATAGCTTAATATCTGGCTGTTTTTAGTGAACATGTGTGCCAGTGCTTTTATCATTAGCCAGGAAGCCAACCCTAGAAATCATGACATGAAATCAAATGACGTGGGTTTATTTGCATTAAAGGTTTTACCAATAAGTGTAAATTTAGGCTAATAGTTATCGCCTTGACTTAGACAATAATGAATAAAAGGGCACCTATATTTCTTTCCCAGAGGATATGACAAGATATTTATGTAAATGTCAATCCATACAGGACTGAACTAGCTTGGGTGTTATTGTTATAGCTGCCATAACTTTACAGAGTTTACGATCCATAACAATGTGCTGCCATGGTGTGTTTTGACAGGAACAACGTTGCAGAGCTTCTCTGAGTCAGCTGGTCATGAATTTTTGGAGAAGATTTCATCCAGCTTTTCAGTAAGACATCACCAATTTCTCCACAGAATCAAAATCTCCACACAAACTTTCACTGTCCAATTACAAGCAGCACCGGTCACAGAGCCAAACAAACAATTCCCACCAGATATTTCAAGTGCGGTTTGATTGGGAAGTGCAGTTATTCCCTCGGCATCTCATGGCATCTTTGCCTCCAGTAATCAGGGCTCATTAACATGTGACTGGTCTCACACTGTGACCATATGCTAATTGACTCAACAATTAACAGGCAAGATGTTTAATCTTCCTCCCAACTAAGCATTTCATTAAGATTATGTCTTTATCAGGGATCCCTTCAAACAGCATTGCATTATGTATCAGCTGCATGCAATTATGAAGCAGTTTTAATACCAGTTTCTCAAAAATTATGGACTTAAGCCCAAATCAAGAAGCACAGAGACTGAATGGAGCTCCTGTGAAGTTCAGTAATGTTGAATCAGACTAGAACATCTGGGCTTAACACTAATGTATGTTATGTTACATCCAAATAGATTTAAATTAACATGTTCCTACTCCTCTCTCTCTCTCTCTCTCTCTCTCTCTCTCTCTCTCTCTCTCTCTCTCCCTCTGATAAGTCT
>JBBIGA010072561.1:0-11958 GCA_037576975.1 Alestes dentex
AGCATTTCTCCTGCGGTGTTGCTATCAGTGTGTGAAGAGTGGGAGAAGAGGGTTGCATTGACAATCCAACACAATGGGCAGCACACTGAACACATTTTATAAGTGGTCAGAAACTTGTAAATAACTCATGAAAGAATAAAGTTACGTTAAAACCAAGCACACCATTATTTTTCTTGTGAAATTCCCAATAAGTTTGATGTGTCACATGACCCTCTTCCTATTGAAAAAGCAAAAGTTGGATCCAAAATGGCCGACTTCAAAATGGCCACCATGGTCACCACCCATTTTGAAAAGTTTTCCCCCTCACATATACTAATGTGCCACAAACAGGGAGTTAATATCACCAACCATTCCCATTTTATTAAGGTGTATCCATATAAATGGCCCACCCTGTACTTCCCAAGGCTCTTTACTGGCTGCTCCGTGATGAATGGGATGGTGGCTCCAGACAGTGAGAAGCAGAACTTGTCCACTACTTTTCCCCTCTTGAGCACTAGAGACCTTGATTTTACCGGTTTAAAGCTCATCCTTGCCCAGGTGATGAGCTTCTCTATGCCTTGGAGGATCCACCTACTGCCCAGGACCGACGTGGTGGTGACAGTGAGGTTGTCCACAAAGGCTAATTGGGGTCTGGCGTACTCCTGTTTTCATCAAGGGACCCCTGCATTCCACCTCTGCTGACTTGACAATCATGTTCATGGCAAGAGTGAAAAGGATGACCGAGATGGTGCACCCTATTATTATATCTTTCTCCAGACTGTGCCAGTCTGATGTGCCTGACCCCGCAGTGACTCTAAGCCTGAATTTGTTGTAATAATCCAGAATAAGGTCTGTGACTTTGATGGGAACATGATGTCGTTGAAGGGCGAGCTCAACGAGCTTGTGAGGTATGGAGCCATACACTTGGCCTCTAAACTGACTGATGTTCTTGGAGTTCTCTTCTTTGGGGATCCACACACCCTCTGCGCACCTCCATTGGTCTCCAAATTTTCCACTTCACCAGATCACCCTGAAGATCTTCCAAAGTTGATGAAGGAGTTGCAGGCAACGCCTGGGGCTGAAGCTGTTCTGGCCCCCTTCACCACCTCCTGAACCTCTGTCCAGCTGGACTCCCTCATTGTGAAGTCCACTGTTGGAGGTCGTGGGCTTATGAGGGCCTTCTGTGGCCCGAGCTCCTGATCTCTCTCTGAGTCGCTCAGGGTTTAGTAGAGAAAGGAGTTTGCATCCTCAGTTGAGCACATAAGGTTGCCACTGCGCTTGTCCTCCAGTAGCCTCTTGGTGAAGGTGTGCGCTTCCTGGCTCCTTCCTTCCCACACCTTCAGTGCCACTCTGCCCGCCACAGCATCATGAGCTTCTTCCTCAAGATGTTGCGAAGCCCAGCAAGCGGTTGTTTTTCCTCTTTACTAGCCACCTTGTGCTGTTTTTTGAGGCTTCAGAGTTCTTGACGCAGTTTGTGAGTCTGGGTGGCTCTGCAATTAATTGTGTGTTTTGACTTGCTGCTCCTGCTCTCGACGTGGCCAAACCTCTCGGCTGCATAGCTGACTATGATTGCAGTCATGGTCTCAAGCTACCAATCCACCTCCCCCTTGGTTGTGATTTCCAAGATCTGGCTCACGTTGGTGTCAAACTGTGACCACACCGCCTGACTTTAGATGGAGGCCACTTGATCCGCTTCTGCTGGGGTGTGGAGGAGAGAGGTGGGGCAAGGTGGAGGTTGGGGGAGGGGCCTGCTAGCTAGTAAAAGACAGTTTTATTCGTCTGTATTGAGATTTGGGACATTTCCTTCATAGCCAAGCAATTGAGATCAGTGCCTATAGCCCCGTTGCTGTAAGACTCCTCAAATGTTACCCATTCTCATCAGATCACGCTGGTTTGCAGATGTCCTCACTCATAGTCATTTCAATGAGGGGAAAGGCAGATATTGCGCGCACCATAACACTAACAGCAGCACAGTTGTCCAAATAATAAAGAAGTACAACACTCGAGTTAATGTGTGTATTCACACACCATTCACACACATACCTGATGCTATCTACCTTTACATTTGCGACAGTACCCAGCTATCTGGGCTGTTAGTTGCAGAGCTAATGTTATAGCCACATTCTAAGGGTAAAAAGCTAGGTAACCATATAAAGCAAAGCAACAAAATTATATAGCGTTAAGTTGACTTACTTGTCTGAGATTTGTAGCTGAGCCAAGGAGAGTTGGTACTGATCCAGGCTTAATTTTCAGCCGCTCAGCATAACCAGCTCTTTATTGTGCATTTCCAGAGAAAATAAAATTAACCCACTGGTTCTTCAGAGGCTCACATGAAGGAACTAAAAAAATTACATTTGTGCTCATTTGTACATCTAAGCACAGAGCAACTGCCATGCTTCATGTCTCTACAGGCACAAGTGGTCTCTCACACGATAGCATTGACAGTCGGTGAACCAAATTTTTTAGGGGAGGGGGGTGAAATTCTCTGGGCAGGCAAAGCATGAGAAAGGGGAGGTAACCTTTCCCCTTATGACATAAGGGGAAAATTCCAGTTCGGGCCATCTGAGCAGTCATTCTCTCAACAGCAGAGCAGGATGATCAAGGCACTCTTTACACCTATCGCCATTTCTAGCCACTGCAGGACCATAGGCAGGCTAGGGGAACTCGTATTAATGTTTAAAAATCTCATAAAGTGAAATTTTCATGTCATGGGACCTTTAACAGTTACAGGCAGCGCAAGGCAAAAGTATATTTCCCTGTAATTTAGGTGAATATTAAGCTCTATTTTTTATTGTGCAATGGCAATAAAGGGTTTTTTTAATGCTTAGTTTTTTCAGCTAACAGAAAAAAACCTTTTTTTTTTATTTTAGCAATGTCTAGATAGTGTAAAATATAAATGTACAACCTACCCCTACACCTAATCCTAAGTGTAACTTTCCATTTCCTAAACAAAATACAATACAGTTATCTAAATCACTCTTTATGTGCCCATCAGCTAAATGTTATTTTACAGTAAGAATAAGTAATAGTATTATTATGGAAAGTGCACCCTTTAAGAAAATCCATTTACTGTGAAGCTTACCCAAAATGTGTGTAAGTGCATTATCTACAGAATGATAATGTGTGAACTTAAACACAGTTTTGGGAGATAGAGCAGCAGTCAATTTTGTTTGTATAGCACAACAAATCTTCAAAAGGGGCAACTCAAGGCAAGAAGACTCCATGGCGAATCAATTCATTTTACAGATTGTATAATTTATAGGTCAAAGCATTTCTTGTCGTCAAATGTTTCAAATACTGTTATTAGCCGAAGTATAAACAGCAAATGATTATATATTTTTAAAGAAATCGAGGCCTCTGTCAATTTATGTCTTGATTTAACTTCTTTGTGTCACATGCACAAGTCAGGTGACACGCAAAGGTCACAGGAAATGAGCGCGTCACAAGGTATATAAACAGGAAACAGGATTTCCGTTGTTGCTCAGTCAATGAGTCTCAACTCTCGCCCTGCCTTCTCGTCAGCCAGGTTCACGTGAGTACTCACCTTCTTGTGCATGAGTGTGAACGTAGGTTCCGGTGGGAATCGGAGCGTTTGCAGATCAAAGAGTGTGATTAAACCAGCCCTCTCACTTCTATCTGTGCTTGGGCTCTTCCCTCACGCTACACGGGCAAACTCTTGCAGCCAGGTACGTTCGTGTTCACTCTCTCTATAATGACAGAATGACTGAGCCACTCGTTGTGAGCTCAGCGGATTGGGTTGCGCTGATGACGTTGGTAGACCGACAGGGAAAAGAGATTGAGAACCTGAAGCGGGAAGTGGCTACCTTAAAACAACAAGTCACTTTCCTGCAACAGACTCGCTCTGAAACCCCTGTTGAGACACCTTCTTCTCAGCCACCTGCTCCGTCTCCACCCTCCACATCTTCATCCTCATCCTCACGAGTCTTACCTAAACTGTCACTGCCAGAAAAATGGAATGGTGTAGATGGGAAGTGCGAGTTTTTTTTTAACTAACCTGTCTCTCGTTTTTGAGTTTCAGCCGGATCGGTACCCCACAGATCTGAGTCGGATCGCACTTCTCGTCTCCCTCCTCACCGGGCAGGCAGCGGAGTGGGCATCGGCAGTCTTGAAGTCCAACTCGGCAGATTGCTACATCTACCAGAACTTCACCCAACTATTCAAGGCTGCCTTCCAACATCCTGACAGTGAGGTGGAGGTCTCTTCTAAACTTTACCACCTGCGGCAGGGGGACCGTCCGGTAAGCAAATACACCGCGAAGTTTCGCACCCTCACTGTGCAGACAGCGTGGGGCGACTCCGCACTCTGGACGGCCTTCTATGAAGGGCTGGCTGTCTGAATTAAAGATCAACTGGTTGGACGGGAGCTGCCTGACACCTTAGAGGGATTAATCCAACTGTGCATGCGCATAGATCAGCACATGAGCTCCCGTCCCAAGTCTGCTCCTTGTCCCCTGCCGCCTACACCCTCTATAGCGCCCTTCAAGATCGTGGCTAGCACCCCGGATCCTCCACCTCTGTCAGATGCCCACTCAGGAGCCGGGGAACCCATGCAGTTAGGGCGCGCTTCCCTCAGCCTGGCGGAGTGAGCCTGATGCTACCGCGAAGGGCCGTGCGCTTATTGTGCCTCCCCAGAACTTCATCGAGCTATCTGTCCGCTCCGTCCGGGAAACAGTCAGGTCCGGTGAAGAAGGGGAGGTCTTCACCCGGGTTGTCTCTCTCCACCTCCACTAATCCGACCATTTCCCGATTCATGGTTCAGGCCCACATCCAGCTCAGCTACAAACAGGTCAGCGTCGCTGCTTTTGTTGATTCAGAGGCAGCTGGCAATTTTATTGACCATTCTTATGCTGTTCAGCTGGGTGTGGAAATCGAAGCATTATCTCAGCCGTTAACCATCACAGCCGTTGACGGTCGACCCCTTCAGGATAGCCCCATCCCTCTTCACCTCACCATCAATCTTCACCAAGAAAAAATCTCCCTTCTCATCACTCGTCTCACTTCTCCTCCCACAATTCTGGGTTATCTTTGGCTTCTGCAGCATGACCCCCTGATTTCCTGGAGTCAACAGAAGATCCTTCAATGGAGTTCGACATGTCAGGAGCTTTGTCTCGCGGCGGCAGCTGGGACGTGTTTCGGGGAGTCCCAGGTCCCCAATGTCGACGCCAACGCCATCCCGGAGCCGTACCGGGACCTGAAAGAGGTCTTCATTAAGCGTAGGGCCATTCAACTGGCCCCTCATCGGCCCTACAACCTGGAGATCCAACTCCTACCTGCCACGACTACCCCCCCACGGCCGGCTGTACGCCCTGTCTAAGGATGAACAGCGGGCCATGGAAGAGTACGTAGCTGAAAGTCTTCGTCAGGGTACTATTTGACCCTCCTCATCTCCAGCGGCCACTGGGTTTTTCTTCGTAAAGAAGAAGGATGGCAGACTCTGCCCCTGCGTCGACTATTGGGGTCTCAACAAGATCACAGTGAAGAGCCGTCATCCACTCCCATTAACCAACACCGCCCTGTACGCCCTCTGGTGCCACCATCTTTATGAAGTTGGATCTACGCAGCGCATACAATCTCATCGGCATGAGTAGAAGACGGCCTTCATCACTCCCACCGGCCATTATGAAATGCTGGTAATGCCATTTGGCTTATGCAATAGTCAGGCAGTCAGCGTCACTGGCTTCAGGGCGGCCGTGACCTGTTCGTTGTCTGGACCGACCACCAGAATCTAATCGGCATCCAGCAGGCGAAACAACTAAATCCTAGCCAGGCACGGTGGGCCCTGCTCTTTGAACAGTTCAATTTTACCATCTCATACCATCCGGGGTCAAAGAACACCAAGTGTTCACTCTCTCTATCATGGCACATTGTAACAAACTACGACAGAAAACAAATGACAACAAAATCAAAACATTCTAAATGTCAGTTTTTTTTATTATTAAATAGCTTTTGTGATTACGCTAACTGCATTATCTGAAACATTATACAGTATATTCACTAACAAGCATGCTGATGTGTTTGCAGAAATATAAATAATCCCTGTGGTAATGCTATTTTTAAGAAATATTGTTTGATAAATAATAAATATTACTAATATTCAATATTAATACTACTAAGTATTACATAATAGACTGCAGCTGAAACAGCACTAGCTAAAAGGGTACAGGGGTCTTTTGTCACAAACATAGGCAGCTGATTATTTTAAGATGTAAACTAACCTTTTAATGAACAAGTACATTATTACGGTCATGCTAATACAAACCTGTGATCAATTTACTACAGACTCGTTCCAACAACTACACTAGATCTACACTTTCGCCCGGGAACATTTTAGTTGATTATAAATCAGTGATAATATATACATTATTACTTAAAGTTGTGTTGGAACTTTATACTAACTCAAATTTATGTGAACATTATGTCACATCTGTGGCTGAGGGGTAGTGATGCGAGGCACAAACGCAAAGGTTCCCTTTGTTGGGTTTTATTTAACAAACACGAACATACACACGAAACACAAAAAGGCACGGTGGCCATTAACTCAAAGTATACTTAACACTGCAGACACACGAGGCACGGGTAATGGTGAGGGGATTCGTGAGGGTTGACTGACCGTCAAGACATGAACTAAGGCACTCTAAATACAGACATACCAAAACCCCCAAAACCAATGAGAAAACACAAACAAACAAGACTCTGTGAATGTTTTCAACATAAAATTCCCAACCACGAGGGTGACCCAGCACCAAGTGAATGGATCAGCCGGGAGATACACACACACACACACACACGCTCACCAACCAATCACACAACACTAACACTTTACCACAATGACTACTCTCATTTAGGACAGGTGGACCTGTAATTGGCTGCCTGGCAACCTGACTGATGAGCTGATTGAAGCTCATCCTTCTCATCTAGGTTGCCTAGGCTCCCAACCACCACTCACACACATGACATCACACATACTTGCCCAGGGCTGCGTGCCACCTAATAATCTGGCGACAGTACCCCCCTCCCTAGGACCAGCCTCCAGGGAGGGGCGAGGGAACCCCTCAGCCACTCTCGGAGCCGTACGAGGGCATCCCCGATGTCCCACGGGTTCCATCCCCCATGGACTCTGAGAGGGTCTACCCCGGGGGCGAGGAGCAGGGCGATCCGGCCGATGTCTGTGAAACTCATCGATGAGTTCTTGACTCAAAATGTCGCTGGCTGGCACCCAACTCCTTTCCTCCAGGCCGTACCCCCCCCAATCCACGAGGTATTGCAGACCCCTCCGACGTCTCCGAGAGTCCAGGAGCTGGTAGGCAGGGGCACCCTCAATCTCTATGGCACCGGGGAGCGAGGGATCGACCTCACCCCCATCCAATGGTCCAGTCACTGCAGGTTTTAGGAGTGACACATGAAAGACAGGATGAACCCGCATATGAGATGGTAAATTTAATTTATAGGTGACAGAGTTCACCTGTCTTACAGTCTCGAATGACCCAGTATATTTAGGTGACAACTTACCCGATGGTGTCTTCAATCTGAGGTCCCGGGTGGAGAGCCAAACTCTATCCCCGACTCGATACTCGGGCGCGTTCCTCCTACGCCGATCCACGAATCGGTGAAACCGCCTCACCCCCCTGCTGATGGAAGTGTATGCCTGCTCCCACACCCGCTCAGCCCTGTGGAACCAGTTGTCCACCTCAGGGACATCAGAGGAGGCTCCCTCCCAGGGACAAAGCGGTGGCTGGTGACCCAGCACACACTCAAATGGCATTAGGGCGGTCGCAGAGTGACGCAGTGAATTATGTGCGTACTCTGCCCACCCTAGGTACTCCACCCAGCTGTGCTGCCGCCCATGACAATAAGCCCGGAGGAACCGACTTAAATCCTGCACTGACCTTTCAGCCTGACCATTAGATTCGGGGTGATATCCCGAGGTCAGGCTGACAGTAGTCCCCAGTTTCTTAAAAAACGCATTCCATACTCTAGAAATAAACAGAGGACCTCGGTCAGAGAGGATGTCCTCCGGGAGGCCATAAGGCGGAAACACAGCTCGGAAGAGGGCCTCCGCTACCTCAAACACCATGGGCAGAGCCTTAAACGGTAGGAACATGACCCCCTTCAAAAATCTGTCCACCACCACCAGTACCACTGTGTACCCTTTCGACGCCGGGAGGTCCATGACAAAATCCACAGCGATGTGAGACCACGGCCTCTGCGGCACCAGTAGGGGCATTCATTTCCCGGCAGGTAACTGACGAAACGTCTTTGAAACAGCACAGATGGAACACGACCTTACGGCCCTTTCCACATCTGCCCGCAAAGACAGCCAACAGTACCTACGCCTCACCACCTCGACGGTTTGGTGGATTCCAGGGTGGCCCGTGGCAGGTGAGCCTAAGACCTCACGTGCTCACGTAACGACTCGGGCACTCCTGGAGGAATAGTTACTCTGTGATTTAATTGTTCGATTTCTGAATCTAAATCCCAAGTAATGGGTGCCTTGATAAGTTCAGACGGAATAATTGGTTCGTCTGTTTTTTGTTGTTCTGGCATTGGATATCGCCTGGACAATGCATCAGCCTTTACATTGCTGGAGCCAGGTCTATACATGATTTGATAATCGAAACGACTAAAAAACAGGGCCCACCTAACCTGTCGAGGGCAGAGATGTTTAGCCTGGCGAACATATTGGGCCCCTTCTAACCAGTGATGCCACTCCTCTAACGCCGCTTTCACCGCCAGCTGTTCGCGGTTGGCAATGTCATAATTCCTCTCCGCATCGGACAGTTTACGCGAGAAGAAGGTGCACGGATGTAATTTGCGGGGGGCCTCATAGTACTGGGACAGCACCGCTCCAATTCCCACTTCAGAGGCATCAACCTCCACTACAAAAGGTTTAGTGGGTTCGGGAAGCTTCAGCACCGGGGCTGTAGTGAACAGAGCCTTTAAACGCTCAAATGCTGTTCGAGCCTCAGGTGTCACTTTAACGCCTTTCAGCTTTCCTTTTAATAACCCAGTGAGTGGTGCTGCCACAGTACTACAGTTTTTAATGAAGCGACGGTAAAAGTTGCTGAGCTGATTGAAGCTCATCCTTCTCATCTGGGTTGCCTAGGTTCCCAACCACCACTCACACACATGACATCACAAATACTTGCCCAGGGCTGTGTGCCACCTAATAATCTGGCGACTGGCTCCGTTGGAATTGTGTCTGAGTTTCCTCTGACGCGACACCGTAACACATACTAAGATGGAACTTTTTGTACTGTTTATCACAGAGTATGTAATTTCAGTGTTTACCAAGGACACTGTTTTCAAACCATTTAAATTTTCTTAATAGTGGCACAAAATAATATCTGTCGTATTGCCGGTCAAAAGTGAACAGTATGAGAACAAATCTATATTTATAAAACATATTACAAAACTTTGTTACATCAGTTATGTCAGAACACATTAACATCGTTTTCTTGTCTTCTCATGAACATGTTGAACAATCCATTGTGGTTGTTGCATGTGCTTTGCAGATATAGGCCTAAATGCTGCATTTGTGGCAGACAAAGCTTGTCTTTACATCTCGTGGTGCACACAGTTGGCACCTCTTTGTTTTGCGTCCTCCTTATCCAGTGGGCATAGATCTAGCTGCTGAAATTTGCACATCTCTCACCAATGAGGCAGAGGATGGTGTTTGAGGAAGGTGTTGCCGCCTTTGAATGAGGGGTTCCACCATGGCTTTGCCCAGCTCTTCAAGGAAAAGTGTCCTCTTGAAGTTTTTTCAAGGAACACCCTCTTTCCCTGGTTCTTCTCGGGAACACCGCCAGCTGGTTTGCCTGTGTAAACCTCCACGTTCCAGGCATAACTCGTCATTGCATCACATGCTGCCCATATCTTTAAACTGTACCTTGGTGGTTTACTCAGCACATATTGTTTGAAGGGACACCATCCACTAAAAGTGACAAGACCCTCATAACCAGCGATGTCAGGACCTGGGTTGTAATTGAGTGGCAGGCACTCCACCCACTTCTGCCACTTCCCTGATAGGTACCAACTTGTGTTGAAGATGCCCTGCTGTTGTGCGTTTGTCATCAAAACAAATCACACAGGATAAGACATGAAATGTCTCCAGTGACATAGTTGCATGAAAAATTGTGCGTCCAGACTCTGCTGCCCATAAACTGGATTCAGATTTTTTAAATCTGTAGTCAATGTTAATCTGGTCTACTTCCTTCCAGGTGTCTCCATAAACTCTTCTCCCTTCCAAGTTTGTCCTGTTCATGAGTATTGTTTGGATTAAGTTAGTGAGGAAGAGTTGGGACTTCATACTATCCACTCGGGATATAGCATACCTTGTCATGCCTAATCCTAATGACGTTTTCAGATGAAAGTCAGCCTCTTGTCTCAGGTGGGGGTGACATCCAGGAGAAATTCCCATTTTTGGACTGAAATGTCACAACAACCTCGGTCATCCTCGATCTCTGATACTTCCTCTTCTACAGCCTTCCCACTGTCAACTTCCTGGCTTCTCTCCTCTTGATCAGAGCCATATTCAAAGATGCTATCCAGACACTCATGCACAGTATATCGCTTAGCGATTGTGATGCCACAGAATGAACTGTGAGCAAAATCTCAAGAAAGTTCTATATACCAGAGCTGCGAGAAAGTTGTATGTATGATTGAAACATAGTTGCATTTTTACTTTAATGAACTGTCAACATGTGTGGTTCCCATGGAGCAAAAATTGGAGATAGGGGATATGGGTGTGTGTGTGTGTGTGTGTGTGTGTGTATGTGTGTGTGTGTGTGTGTGTGTGTGTTCAAAGGCACCAGCATGGTGGGGTGGGGGAATGTTCTTAAACGAATGTTCGTTTTATACACTAATCATAGTCTTACTAATTAATTTTTAATGACCGGGAGCATAATTATCATTTATACGTTCAATAAAACACACAAAATGTAATAAAAATTCTCAAATATTTTTCATGCATTCCAGTGCCTTGTGTAAACAAAGTCATGGAACCTCACAGTAAACCGATTAAATTAACCGCATTTTCTAGAGGGAAAATTTGAAAATCGGTCGAATTTGGCCGGGAACACAATAGGAGGGTTAAGAGGTTTGTCCCAATACTTTTGTCCACTTGGTGTATCTAGCAAGTGAAGCAAGAACCTTAGCTGGAAAACTCACCTGGTTATGTTCAAGCACGGAGCGCCGTATAGTTAACCTTCTCTGTAACATTAACAGAACGTTTTCAGTGAAGTCGGTTATTCATGCTCACTAGCTAAGTTAGCTAACAAAACGCCCAACTGTAGGTAATGTCTGTGTCTCATCTCTGCCTAGTTAGTTGTGGAACGGTTGCTAAGCAATGAGCAAGCAGACGCAGGCTGGGTCCGAAATTCGATGCACATGTTATTATCCAGCGATCAAGAAATCTGAAACTGAACTGGAACCAAACAATTCAGACATTACATTCTGTCTCAGAATACTAACGGGAAGCATTATTAACGTTTTAGACACAAGTCTAATTAACCAGTGTGAACAGATAACGTCATTTGATGCTTTGAAACGTAGTGCACTGAAAAGAGAAATGCAAGTTAAGAAATCTCCCTCAAAACTACTTTAAATCAAACAGTCAGTACTGCACAAAATGTTTGCATCTCGTCTTCTCTGAATATAGCACAAAATTGCGCAGAACAGTTGTAATTGCTCTCAAAAGCAGTGGCGGAGCAAGAATTTTTTACATGGAGTGGCCAGGGGGTGGCCACTGCTATTTCAGGGGGTCCACACACACACGCACTGTACTCAAATTTGGGCTGTCACGTGATGAACGAACAGCTCAAACCCAAAAACGTGTCAGATAAGAGGCGAGGTGAGCGAATCATAGACTAAAGACCCAGGTAAAAAATGAATTAATATTTTCTGTTTCTTATAGCATTATAGTTTTGTCTTGTTTGTAGTGTGATCAACGTTTGTGTAAGCA
>JBBIGA010072632.1:0-11955 GCA_037576975.1 Alestes dentex
TGACACTTTTCTCCACCCATTCCAACCTGCTTGCACACGCTTCTTCACCTCTTTTCCACTCTCTCCATTGCTTTGTATATAAATATATAAATATATATATATATAATATATATAATTTATTATATACAAATCCAAATAATTTAATAAAACTTCTATTCCTGTCCACTTTCCCTGATTTTGGCCGATCTTGTCATCTAGTGGATCCTCATACTAGTCAACTCTATCAATATATTCTGCGAGGCCATGAGCTACAGATCAGACAAAATCAGAGCAAGCAGAAAGGAAAAAATCCATTTGATGACAGATGGAGCTTTTTTTCTTTGAAAATGGATGTCAGCAGGAAACTAGTGATCCAAGTGAAACTAGTGTTTTGCTTTGCAGCAAAAGGACCTGGAAAAAGAAAAGAATAAGAAACTAAAAAATAAACAGTATTAACTGTCCCCTTGGGTTTCCCCCCACACTGTGTCTTGCAATCGCAATCTCATTTTGAAATTATTCACACATTGAAATCGAGAAACAATGTAACACCTGAGCAAACCCCAATTTGACTGTAACATGGGGTTTTTGTATGTGATTTCCAAAAACTGGCAGCAAGTAGAAAATCAGGGCTTTTTTTTGGTGTAGTCTGAAGTTAGCTCAGAACTGAAAGCTCAAAAAGAAGTAATGCCTGAGAGCATTTTCTTAAAATAAAGAATAGAAACATATAGTTGGAGGACTATAGCTGTAGGAACAACTAGCACATGAAAAACCTGGACAACCCAACACATAGCTTTTCAGAAGAAGGAAAAATGATTTCAATGTAAAAAGATTTTAGTTTCCATGAAATTTTGAACCACTTCTATTGGTCCTTTCATCAAGACGTGTTCACATTTTTGTTCCGACAGTGACAATATGCAAGTCTTACTTAGTTAATGTTACCTGGGCTTTGCCGAGAAGAAGAAACAAACAAATGTCTATTATGAAACAGCAGAAATTTAGCTTTCCCTCCTTGCTAGTATTCTGACAAACTCTTTCCTGAGGACACGCAGTTCACACTGTAAACATGTTTCTTGCTTACACCAGTTCACATGTACAGGCCACATTTAGTCTGGATAATTCAAGGATGCCCAACTCTGATCCTGGAGGTCTGATGTCCAGTAGGGCTCATTTCTCTCAAACACATCTGGTTAAACTCACCTGTTAATTTTCAGCTTTATTGAGTGTGTTTGAGAAGGCAACCTACCTAACTGTAGCCCTCTGGGATGAGAGTTACTTGTCATAAACATAATATGTTTTGCAGCCCTTTACCAAAATATTGTCCCTAAATTTTGAATGTTAGCTATCTGATGTACTTTTATCCAGACAGTGTCAGAAACCACATAGGCAAGTCTGTTTGAGATTACACCTTAAAGAAGGTGTGTGATTTGATGCAGTTTATGCCAATTGCTGGGGTGTTTACATTTTACATTATTTTGATTTTATACAATATTTTATATTGTTCTTGGTTTTGTGTCTCTGTGCAGTTGTAACAAGTTTCCTCCAGGATCAATAACGTTTTTCTGATTCTGTTTCTGAGTCCGTTCTTTTTTAGCTACATTAGCCTTGTAGCTTTGGTACAAAACCAAAGAAGCCAGACTTTAGACTCCAATCATGTCTGAATACAGAGGATTGAATACAGAGGAAAATGGGTTCATATGATTTTTCTCCAGTCTTTTAAACCAGACGATCTACATCCAAATGCAAACATCTCTGATTATTCCCTGTTCTGTTGTGTGTGTGTGTGTGTGTGTGTGTGTGTGTGTGTGCATGTGATGTTAGGTGATAGCGGTGGTTATGGACCTCCTGACTGACCTGCTGATACTGCAGGACCTGCTGGATGCAGCCAGTAAACGTGGAGTTGCTATTTATGTGTTGTTGGAGGAGAACGGCCTGCCTCATTTCTTGGACATGTGTAGCCGCCTGCAGATCTCCGCCCAGCACCTACGGGTGAGCAAAGTGACCACATGGAAGTTGGAGAATGTCTCTGTGGAAAACTTTTTAGGGTGAAGCTTTAACCTTTAGAAGTCTCTTATTATTGCATTTATTTCATCACCTAATAAATTGCATTGAGTTTAAACTTTTCATTGCGTTTCAATGATCAAACACAAATGTGATGTAGATTGAAAGTTTGGAACCTGCAGTTTCCACAGAACTTCTCCACTTTTTTTCCTCAATGATTTTCAAGCCAGAACTAATTCATGTAAACTGATTAAATTCTTTGACTGTTACTTGTAGGTTCCAAAGGTTAATTTCTGCTATATTCTCAGGAATAATGTGTTTTAATTTTTGGGGTTTTTTTGGGCAAGAAAAGGCAAATGTGAAAGGAGGAATTCTCAAGTATTGTGTGTTTCGCCTTGATTTTGAACTATGCATGGGTATCAGCTCAGAAAGTAAACATTATTAACATATCAGCTTGGGTGTGTGACTAGTCTTCTGCTGAACACACACATATTCTTATCAGGTTTTATCCAGAGGAGAGCCAAGCCATCGTGTTGCTTTTTTTGGGGTCAGTGCCTTTTTAATGGCAGTGCTGAAGCCAATGACCTCTCATTTTATCCAAAACTTCAGACCACCTTTAAGGGCAATAAAGTTCAAAAGTGCTTGGAAAAGAAAACTGAGTATTAGATTATGTGTCAGTAGTTACACATTAACAACACATGTAACAACAGTGTAATGTTGCACTGTTGATTTAAACCAGCAAGCTTCTGATTCAGAGGCTGGCGCTGTATGGCTGGACCGCTGAGTCTGCTGTGTGTTTTGCTCCATGTTTGTTTCTTCGCGTTTGTGTTTCTCCGCTTTTGTCGCTTTGCGGCCTCCATACCTGTGACATCACAAGTTCTCTCGACACATATTTTGAAGGCGACTCGACTGTCCTCTCTCTCTCTCCCCATATATTACAGGGGTTACTTGACCACAAAAATCGATTTTTTAAAATGTTCAATACTCAGGCCCTGGTCAATGTATCCAAAAGTTATATACACGCACGCTGCAGGAGATATTAAGGGACGTTTTGACGCTAGAACCATAAAACTTAGGAACAGTAGTGATGAAGTGTCCACAAACTTTTGACACACAGGTAATCATTTCAAGTCAGTGCCATTGTTGCCACAAAGTGTCGGTTTACCCTGAGTCTCCTGTGAACACTTGTAACTTTGTGTGCTGTGAAAAAAGGCAGAATATTCTGGAAAAGCCTGAATATTCTGTAGAAAAGCCTGGCCTACATAACTCCGATCCGCCCAGCACAGCGTGCCAGCTCCCCCCGCTACTTTTCAACAGACTCCACACACACTGTAACACACACACACACACACACACACACACACACACACTCCAGCTCTTTTCTTTGTCACTGTGACTGAGAACTAAGGGCCAAAGAAGCTCCACCTGAGCTTAGCAGGGCAGACCAAGTAGTATTTGAGAACCTTCTCTGTGCAGTTTGTCGTTTATTTCTCTCATTCTCTCATTGTCATCCACCGGCCTCCCCCGAACCCCACCCCCATTCTCACTTCTTCTTTATTCTTTATGGTCTTTATGCTTTTATTTCCACCCCCCACATGTGTTCCATTTTCACCCTGGGCTTGTTTTCTCTTCACTTACTCAGTCTGTAAATGTAACAGCCACACCTCTCGGTGTATGTGTGTGTGTGTGTGTGTGTGTGTGTGTGTTTAAGGGTTTTACGTCAACTTGTCTTTTACCAGTTTTTCCTTGGATGTTTGCTTAAGTGAGGACATTTGTATCTACATATCACACCTACATCTCAAACTTACTTCTTCAGCTTGCCTTCAGTTTGCTTTGATATTTTAAGTTGCCCCTTATTTTATATATACATGTACACTTGTATACTTAAATGTGGCCTTTTTCCTATAGATATTGGTGCTCGGTTTCTTTTTATTTGATAAAGAACAAAAAGTACAAAGAAGTTGTAATTTTTTCACCGGCTAAACAGGACTCATTTTCAATTTTTCCCAATGTGTTGCTTTCAGAAAGTAAGCACTAATTGTGCATTAAAAGATGTAGAGCATGTAAACGTGAAACTCCCTTGAAATCTTCCCTTGAAGATCTTAGAGTACATAGGGCAAGGGGTGCACAAACTGTTCCTGTTGTCTGGCCGAAGGGCAACGTTTATGGTGGGTCGATGGTCCCACCAAAGATGAAAGAGCTTAGGCTGAGTTTAAGTGTGTTGTGTGTCATGAAACTGTATTTTGGTACTTAAGTACTGTAAAAATAACTTGAAAAGGATTATTTGAAAAGGAGGTGGATAATAAAAGGACATTTGTCTACCCAAAACTTTACGATGCATTTACACTTGTTTTGCATTCCGTGAAGTCATTTTTTTCCCCCTTTTTGACTGTCAATAAATGACAAAAACTCCAAGAATAACTACAGTTACAGAATGATTTTGTTGTAGCGGTGATAATGGTAGATTCTGAAGGTTACCATTAGCTGTACAGGACTATGAGAGTGTGTATTAAACGTTTTCCTCCTCCCTGGTGCAGAGCCTGCGGGTGCGGACAGTGAGGGGCTCTGGACTTGCTCTGTCCTTTGGTAGACTCCCGGGGTCTCTGTGCTCAAAGTACATGCTGGTAGATGGAGAAAAGGTCATGTTCGGCTCGTACAGGTCAGTATGTAGGACTGATTCCCCAGTCTTTGCCAATGAACACTAATATGTCAACTGGTTGATAAATATATGCACTACCTAAATAATATATTTATCAGTACACTAATATATCCAACACTGGCTAGCGCACACAATTTATCCACATATCACCATATATTAGACAGCATATACCCATATATTAACACATTCATTAATTGACCGTATATCCAGTAACAGGCAAATATATCCGACGCTAGACTAATATAGCTACCAATATGCTCATACATTCATTACTATACTATTATATCTGCTTAAAGAATAATATATCTTCTTATCTGCTCCTGTATTCATTGAATTACCATTCATTGAATTGCTATTGCTAACATGCTTGTATATTTATTCATATAATATTATATTCACTAACATATGTCCAATGGCAGACTAATATGTCCATTAATATGCTCATATATTCATTAGTACACTAATATATCCACTAATAGACTAATGTATCCACTAAAGTGCTCAGGACAGTAGGATATTCGTGTATCTGCAAACTGACACTATATCCACTAACAGACTAATATGTCCTCTTATATGCTTCTGTGTTCATTAACATACTTTTATATCGACTAATAGACAAATACATAAAGTAGTAGTAGAACAGACCCACTAATATGCTTATATATTCATTAATATACTGTAATATACACTAAAAGACAAATATATCCAAAAGCTGTATACATCCACTAAAATACTCATATATTCAATGGGATATTATTATATCTGTCAATAGACTAATATATCTCCCAATATGCTCCTGTGTCCATGAATATTCTGGTAGCAGAAAGATATATCCACTAATGGACTACTATGTTCCGTAATATGTTCTTATATTCATTCATATACTATTACATCCACTAATATACAAATACATCTGCTAATATGCTCATATACTCATGAACATACTTTTATATCCACTAAGACACATTTATCCTGTGGTAGATTAATATATCCAGTAATATGCTCAAATATTTATTAATATACTTTATATCTGCTAATAGACAAATATATCCACTAACAGATTAATATGTTCCATAATAAGTTCATATATTCAGTAATACACTATGATATCTACTAATAGACAAATATACCAATTAGTAGACTATATTTACTAGTACGCTCATGTATTTATTAGTATACTATTGTATCTTCTAATAGCCTAATATATCTTCTAATATGCTCATATGTTCTTCAGTATACTATGTATTGACTAATAGACAAATATATCCACCAGTAGACTAACATTACTTTCTCTGCTATGCTTTTCCATGCAGCTTTACATGGACTTCTTCACGGATGAACCGTAACACCATCACGGTTATGACAGGCCAGGTCGTGGACTTTTTTGACAATGACTTCAGAGAACTGTATGCCGTGTCTGATAAAGTGGACCTGTACTGTGAGTTCCACATTACTAAACCGCCCATACCTGCTCCAGTAATCAAAACCCCAGCTGCTCCTAGCCAGCCTGCACTGCCTGTGTCCAGCTCTCGCTTCCAGGTCTCTCTGGGAGATTCCAAACAGGTAAACCTGAAGGTTCCTGCACATAAATATCATAATCCTAAGTATGCCCTGGTGGTGGGCAACAGCCTTGGAATCACTGGATCGTTACAAGATCTCTCCAAGCTCAAGGACTATGTTGGGCAGACTAATATGGAGAAACTACTGCACACTCCACTGGACAGTAATGAACATGTGGACGGCAAGTCCTCTCCATCACCCATAGCCACGAAGGAGACAGCTGAGAATAAAGGAGATGTAAAGATTCCCTCTCCTTTTGGCTTGAAAAAACAGCGTAGCTCCTTCCGGCTTTTCCTCAAAGGCAGGTCGCCCAATCACAGCCCAGACTTAAGGACAACAAACCATGACACTGATTCCAAAACAGCCAACTGCAGCCCACAAAAACCCGTCAATCACAGCACAGACACTCTGTCTAAAGTAGCTAACCATTCTAAAGAGGATAGTCAATCTAAGGAACTGCCTTCAAAGATCACTAATCAGTCCAAGAAAGTGCCTCCAAAAATCATCAATTACGCTAAGGAATCTCCTCCAAAAATGTATAATAATGCTAAGGAAGTAGCTCCGAAAACTACTAATAATGTTAAGGAAGCACCCCTGAAGATTACTAATAATGCTAAGGAAGTGTCTCCAAAGATTGCTAATAATTCTAAAGAAGTACCTCCAAAGATGGCTCATCATGCTACAGAAGCACCTCCTGAGGATGCGTCCAAACCTACTCAATCTTCCTCTCCAGGATCTAAAGTCTCGGAGAGTGACAGCATGACAGAACTGGATGACACGTTCGTGATCATAGAAAAACCAAATATACTGAAATTTGGTAACAGGAAGTCATCCAAACTAGGCCAAAGAAGCATGTCCCTGCAAACAATCAACACAGGAGATGAGGACGGTATGTATTTCCACGTATTAAAACACCATGTTTTCCCTGCTATGACTCTCCTAAACTCATTAAATGTAAATGTTAGATCTGACTAGGCAATCTGATTCATTAAAAAAGGGTTGCACCTAGGGGTAACATTCGCAGAATTCCTAGCTCTGTTTGACCGTGTAATTTGCCTTGTCCATTCAGACAGGGCAGAAACAGTAATCATACAACAGGACACAACATCTTACATTGGGATACAATTTAACATGTTGCTCTGTTACATCTCTAGTTTTACCAGTGTGTTGTATGTTCTGCTGTTGCTAACTGTCACTATACTTTGATGGAGCATGTGAAGCGTGTGACATTACATTTACAAATTTGGCAGAAGCTCTTATCTAAAGCCATTTTGAAGTTTGATCATGTTACAGGGGTGGGTGAGTTAAGGTCAGGAGTCTCACCCAAGGACTCATATTGGTGTTCATGGGCCACAAAGTCCTTGATTGCATCAATTTTTTGTTCACCTGTGTGGCAGGTGAGAATTCTACCCCTGGACCACCAGTACAAGGTCAAAAATTAATTTAGTATGTTAGCAGTGGAAGGATACCATCCATTGAGCTCTGAGTAATTGTCTGAGCATGCTTTTGCTGCTCAAAAAGTCTGAAATTCAAAGATAACGTTATGCCTGTAGTCAGATCACTATTGCTTCCTCAAAGTAGCCCTTCCTCAGCTGAGGTTGTTAGAGTGGAGGGACTGCAAAAGTATTTGAGTTGTTGGAACTTGGGGAACCCCAGACTAGGACTGATAACTAAAGGATTCATTTGTTCCCTGTTTAACTCCAGAGCTCTCAGGGAGTTCATTATAAACTGCTGGCTTTGAATGGCAGGATACCTGAGCTTTTGTGGCAAGGTGGAATAAAGCAGTCTTTGTGTGTGACCCTTGCTTTGTCTCTTTCTAGGCTCAAGAGGGCGAAGGCGGAACCAGAAAAAGAACTGCATTCAGTCATGAGACTGGCGGACAGACCTACAGTAGAAGGTAGAAAATGAAGGATCTTAGAGAATTAGAGACAAGGCCAGCTTGACCGGCAATGCGAAAAGGTCCAGAAACTACTGAAAGATTTTGCCCAGCACCTCGTCACTTGTTTAGCAACCAGGGCGGAACGTTCTCCAGGACTGTCATTTTTTGCATTTGCGCCTGTAGAAGAACATCTGAGGAGTCGGTTATTTGACATGACTTTTCAGCTCCCAAATGTCTTCTGTCCCCTTCAGTATTAAAATCAGAACGAGCCTGGAATATGAAATGTGAAACACAAAATGTCAAATGGTTTGTATGTGAACTGAAGAAGCTGAGAATGTTTAAAAAGCTGACGTAACGACATGGCATTCGAATGCGGGAGCACATGGAGCAGCCCTAAATGTTAATCTTCAATATTTCTTTTTGAAGTGAATGTGGCAGAAATGTTCTCCCTCAGGTTCTTCATGCCAGTGTCACTCTCCAAACTTTCTTGGACATGTCATTTCCATGTGAGTGCTATACAGTATGGTGAAGAGAACCGTACATGATGGCCTCGTTCCGTCACATGAAAGTACTGTGCAAAAGTCTTAGGCTCCTGTGCAAACTGTTTAAAGCCATTTATCTGAGGGATTTTCTGCCAGCATCTATGCAAGATAACTTTAAAATAAATGCGAACAAGCAAGACAGTTTTTAAAATATCAAGATTTGTTTGTTTGTAAACAAGCACTTGTATTATTATGAGCTGGGTAGAAACTCTATCAGCCGCTCCTGATTTAATTTAATGAAGTCTCGGTTGAGCCGAACCAGGTATTTGATGAGAACTACAATATAAAACTAGGCTTCCATGAGATGGCCTGTGAAATAATTAAGCAAACTCATAGACATACATAAAATCACTCTTTATTGTATTCATATGATTCTAATATTAGATTTTAAAAGCATATGCTGCTCAGCTAAACAGGTTTTAAATATATTTTTCTCAGGTGTCTAAGACTTTTGCGCAGTACTGTATGTAAAGAACCCAGGAAAGTTGCTGTGCATGTATGGCACATTGATACCAGCTTCTCACATGACTATGCATGTCTGTACTGCAGTCTGTAATTACACTCCTCTACAGTGGGCCTGTGTTGGTGGAGCTCATAAAGTGGACAGTAAGTGTTTCTAATAAATTAAATGGTGAGTGCATGTCCAGATGGATTGGATGAACTGCAAGCACCTTGTCATTTTCGTGCACTGTTTGATCACAGTGGTTTAAATATTTAGATGTTTTTATATATATATATATCATTTTGTATTGAGGACAATTAAAATGACTTTTTGAGCCTCGGGTGCGTCTCATGTCTCGCACTTTGTCTTAAATCCAAGTTCCAGTGTAGCGGATGACATCATTGCCTTCCACCCTGGAGAGTGGGCTTCGATTCCTGCCCTGTGCTACACTCCACACTACATCAATAAAAGTCCTTGGGGGACGACTCCTAATGCTACAATCAGGAAACAGAAAACTTCACTGATGCTAGAGGAAATTCCTTAATACTAAAATAAGTGTAAATAAAACAAGAACATTTAAAAACGTCAATTGCAAATGACAAAACAAAAGGAACATGGACAAGGGCAGTGCAGCTTAGCGGACATCGCAGTTTAGTTCTGGACTAGACTAAATAGTGAATCACCTACCTCTGGAACTGGTGATTCCACCACTGGAAAACCACTGGAATGACCCATCGACAGATAATCCACAGTAATCTTCAGTCCTACTTCAGTCCACACTTCTGTGCAGCTATTTTTTAATCCAGTCCCTTCTTCAACCTCTTTTGCATAAAGTTGGTGATGCACTACATGCTAGTGCTATGCAGATTTGCAGACCACAGAGATGATCTTTGACCTTTTGGAGAGGACGAGCAAGATAAAGATGAAAAGAGAGAGAGGAAATGACAGACAGGAAGAACGAGCTTGCTGCTAAAGACCGCAAGAAGTTTCAGGTTTGCAAAGGAGCCCTGGGCAGTAGGTACCTTCCAGAAAGAGTTTGAGAACATTCGACTTCACAGTTTAGCACATATTACTGGATTATTTGCTTCCCATGGGTTTTTAACACATAAATTGGATGTCAGAAGCAAAATGTCATATGGGCCTTGATCTATACTAACAATAATACAGTAGCATTTAGGCGCAAATGTGGTCCTGAAGGTCTGGGGGACCCTAAGCAACATGCTTCTCACTACATATTCAAGGCTCCCCAGCTGGTTTGGGGGCCCTAAGCAATGGCGTGTACCACTTGCGGCCAGAAATGGCCCTGAAAATTGGCCTTTGGGCTACAAATGCTCGCCATCATTTTTGGAACTCCTCTCAGATGGATGGATATTGCCCTCTGCTGGACACAAAGGGACGTGCATGCTTAGGCCTCCTGTAAATCCAGTGTTAGTAATGGAAAAGAAACTTGTTCAAAATTGTTCAAAAAGAACATCATCAACAAATACACAGTTGTTAAATTTACTCAGGATGGTTTCGGGAGATGTGTCTCTTTCTTGTATGCCATCGTTTTTATGCTTTGTAATGTTTGTGGTGCGCAGAGGGCCAAAAAGACAAATATGTACGCGATGAAGCAAACCACATTGAAAAAAGGGTATTTTATAACATAACCCATGTTTTGTTATCAAATACTTTAAAAAGCAACATTTAAAAGTAAAATACAAATGCAAATATAATAAGCTGTGTATAACACATTATGTGTTTTGAGTAACTTTATAGAGGACTAAATCAAACACCCAAAACATATTCCAAGTTTTATATGTAACATTTAATAAATAAATCATTTACATACAGAATCTCTTGTGAAGACCTATTGTAGTAAAGTAGTACATTTCTAACACTGGCCTGCTGAAAAGAATTAGATTAAAAAAAAAAACTACACTGAAATATAATACAAAAGGTGATCACCTAAACAGAACAAAAAATTATTAAACACAAAAAGATTGTAACAATACTCAGGGTCTTGCAATACTCAGGGTCTTCCAAAAGCATTTGGGTCCAACTTTATGTTAATTGTCTGTAAAAACGGTGTAAATACACATTAAACATGTGTGCAATACCAGTGTAATTACTTCTGCGGCTGGATTACAATAGCTTAATTAGAAGTATATCAACAAAACATTTTTACTTGGGTATCAACATGTCATTGCACAGGATACATTTGTATAATACCTGATAATAATATAATACATGATATATAATAAAATAATGCATAATATTACATACTGAAAATAACACAAATCTGAAATGACAAACTACACTACTGTAATCCAGTCGTAACAGTAATTACAGTTCTTTCAGACACCTCATATACATTTTAAGCACAATACATACATTGTACATGATATAATATTATTTGTGTTCCTGGTCTAGGTTTGATCTAGGCCTAAAGAATAGTAGCTTTGAGTTGAGGTTCAGTGCATTGCTTGTTATTACTCTTGCACTTGTTTAGTCGAAGCATGTATAGAGTAACCACAGTGGAAGT
This sequence comes from Alestes dentex, assembly GCA_037576975.1. Taxonomy (NCBI): domain Eukaryota; kingdom Metazoa; phylum Chordata; class Actinopteri; order Characiformes; family Alestidae; genus Alestes; species Alestes dentex. The sequence goes on from JBBIGA010072632.1 coordinate 11,584, forward strand.
GAAATTTGCTATATGGCATTTCTTGGAAGGCTCGAATTAAATATGAAAATGATCTCTTGCGCCCACATAGTCAAATATAAACTCTGAGAAGTGAGAGAGCGAGTGAGAATTACACCCACAGTGTTAGACCACACCTCGGTCCATTAAAATGTCCGGCTGTGTCTACAATGCTAATGCTACATGCTAATGCTAATGCTTAGGGAACTATCCTTTTCCAGTTCACACTCCTCCTGAGGCTCACTCATGTCAGTATAGGAAGCCTATTTATTTTTACATTTATTACTTAAAGAGTAATCTCAGAGTGTATCAGTAAACTCTGATTTCAGTAAATATAAACAGTGTAAAACAGTCTAGAACCGGTGTTTACCCTCA
>JBBIGA010072682.1:0-11952 GCA_037576975.1 Alestes dentex
GCGTTTGTGTGTCGGGGGAGTTGGCCTGATGCGTCACATAAAGTTTGGTGAGTTTCAGACAAAGCGTGTCCGAGCAGGACGATCGGAAAGTTGAGCCCTATTCATTCCCTATGGCATTTCGGCCATTTTTATAATATATAATAAAGAAACCCAGGTGAATAACAATAAGGGACTGCCCATTCATTTTAATGGGTCAGGCCCTTAACTAGAATGAAAAATCTTGAGGAAATTTTGAAATGGGCCTGCCGCCAAGAAACAACCTACAAACTCCATAGCAACAAGATCATACACCTGAGCAACTGCCTAAAAACAAGGCAAAATGTGAGTGTGTGTGTGCATGAGGTATGTGTGTTTGTGTGTTTGAATGTCTATAGACGTCTGGTTCCATTCACCTACGCCTAAATATGGCTTAAAGACGTCTGGTTCCATTCGCCACCACTATTTGTGTTTTAAAGACGTTTGGTTCCATTCACCTGCACTATATGTTTTTTAAAGACGTCTGGTTCCATTTACCTCGTGTTTTAAAGACACCTGGTTCCATTTGCTACTACTGTATGTGGTTTAAAGACACCTGGTTCCATTGGCGAGCATCAACATGGTGACTCAAAACGCCAACAAAAGTAATACCACACCTCTCCTTCTGCTCCCATTCATTTAAATGGGCAGGCCCATAATAATAATAATACTAAACAAATAAAGAAACCGAGGTGAAGAATAATATGGGACTTCCCATTCATTTGAATGGGTAGGCACATAATAAATAAATAAAGAAATCAAGGTGAAGAATAATATGGGACTTCCCATTCATTTAGTATGGGCAGGCCCATAATAAACGAACTGTTTAGAGCTGACAAATAATATAGGGAGCATTTGACTCCCATTCATTTCACTGGGCAGTATCATAATAAGCAAATCCATTGTTTAGAGGTGAAGAATAATTTGGACATGCCATTGAAATGAATGTGAGCCTTGACTCCTATTCATTTCAATGGGCAGGACCATAATGAACAAATCAGTCCTTTAGAGGTGAAGAATAATATGGGCCTGATCTTGAAATGAATGGGAGTCTTTGGGTCCTATTCATTTAAATGGGTATGCCGATAATTACTAAGGTCATTAGTGCACACCACTATTTAAACAGGCAAGAGAGCACTCATATTTCAGGACAGAAATTCTGAAAAGTCGTCTCACTCTTTGTACAAAGACAAAGCTACTAAAAAGAGGAAAAACATCTAAACTACCACTAGAAATATATCATGGCTTGTTCTCGTCCATTAAAATTCAGTGAAAATTCATTTTGTTTGCTCTGTCACTGCATAGACCATTATAACCATGATATGGGCACAATCTCCTCATATGTTCAGTATTGAATGCACTGTTTTCTCTTAAGTGTTACTTGGTGAAATTTCAGAAAACCTCAAGTAAGAAACTCATTGAGTCCCTGTTTCTTACCTGAGAAATCAGTGTGTCACATGCTGACGCCAGCCCTGCACCAATGGACAGCCCTGTGACATTAATAACCTGTCAAGCAAAAGGACGTCTTAAGCAAAATATTACATAAATATGATTATAATAATCTTTACAAACCAAAAAAATAAGGAACTTTTAGCTGAAGTGTGTTTTCTGTACTCACAGCTATGGCCAGCGCTACACCAGCTAACTCTGTTTTCCCCAAGTGTCCACAAAACACAGTGCTGACAAAGCTGATCAAGAAGATCATCAGCTGTGAAATTAACTGTACATGGCGAGAAATGCAGTCATCAGACGTGAACCCCAAAAAGCTTTTCATGGCTCAAGCTTTCCAATAATTAGAAGACACTGCCAAATAGTGTCCTAAATATACAGTGCTTGATCTATAAAACTAATTTAAATTAATTATATAATTTACACAAAATAATAATCTGCTACTTAAACCTGTACGCAAAAGCTTGAATGCTGCCCTTAGTCAACTGTGTAAAAACTATATATAAGCTAAATATAAACACTCTCATTCTCTCTCTCTGTATGTGTGTGTGTGTGTGTGTGTGTGTGTGTGTGTGTGTGTGTGTGTGTGTGTGTGTGAACAATTATTAGTTAGGTTCTAAGAAAAAATCCATGAATGACTGAGGTCGCGAACCCTGAACGAGACTTGCTGGGGTTTACTGTATCAGTTAAATCAAAACTTAAAAATCAAAGTTAAACCAAAACTTAAAACTTTAAGGCAATCCAGACACCAAGCTTATAAACACAATAAAACACTAGTTAATTTTGTTTGTTTTTTTTTACTCTAAACAAAAGAGCCTCTCAAAGTTTTGAACAGGACTATGCTGCTGTGCATATCGGAACGGAAAAACGACAGGAAAGTATCTTAAAGAAAGAAAGAAAGAAAGAAAGAAAGAAAGAAATGTAATGTAATGTGTCAACCTGTGATAACCCTTAGAACCATTATAACGAATCCATTAGCTACTAGCCCCTCAGTATAATACTACATTCTCATTCGAGCAGCAGTGTGTTTCTCACCACCGGTCCCGCCAGTTTCAGTAACTGGACGGTCTCCTCTTTGAACTTCGCTGGTAAACAGCGGCCAACTACTCTGCGCGCGCTCCGGGACCGTGAACCATCTGAACCAGCGACATCCGTCCTCGAGACTCCATTCACTGGAGCCTCCGCTTTGGGGTCCATTCTCGTATTGTGTGAGCGCTGCCTCTGAGTGAGCGGTCTGGAGATATTTCCCGACCCACTGTCTTCAAAACATAAACGTCTTCCCCCTAGGTGGTTTTGCCCTTCCCTAAGTGTTACCATGAGGTTATTGCAAAAGAAATCGCTCGGTCAGAGTGGTCGGCTCGGGTTGCGTTAAAGGGCCATGAGCATCTGCTTTCACAGCACGTGCGAAAAGGATATGCTGGGACTGGGACAGATGCGCTTGTTGGGGTGGGGGGCAGTGTCCCGGCACGAATGCACCGAAGATCCATCCTTAGAGGTTTGCAGCTCATTAAAAGCAAACCTCCATATTTCCTCAAAACACTTTTATGGTGTTTAGTGAATCAGAGATTTTTATGTGTAAATTATATAATTTTATTACTGTAGGTTAATTGTATGTTAGTAAACAAGAAATGCATGCAAGCACATCAGAGTACCTTGACGGCGAAGAGTAAATTTATTTATTATAATAATGTATTTACAGGAATTTATGTTACTTTAGGGTGCCTTTGGTTTGCAGACCCCTTCACCCTCAGTCAGATCAAATGGGTGGGTAGTTGTAAAAAGTACTAATTCTGATAATTAAAATATCCTTGATTTATCCTTGCATTAAAGATTATTTGTACTCATTTGTCACTGCTTCTTTTCATTTAACAACAAAATTAAGTGCAAAATCCAAATAATAATGATGAACACTGTGCCTGGGTTTAACTGCTGTCCACCAGAGAAGGAGATCCGTAAGCCTACAAATAAACACTGTAAAAGGGCAATCGGGCTTTCTGTGAAAAGTTAACCACTCTTAAATGAAACACAGAAATTGAAGTAACAAAATACAACGTACAAGAGTGATGCAAGTCTGTGTAACGTTAAAGATTCAACCTTTTACAAGTATGAAGGTAATATGCAATGAAATTGCACGGTCTGTGATGCCAGACAGAAAGAGTCATTCTTACACTAAAAAAGGAGAAAAAGCCACCTTGAAGAAAACAAAAACCTTAATTAAAAATAAATTGTTTAAAATAATTATTAAAATAATTATTAGTACCCACTGACTTTCTTGTTAGCAAAATGTTCCCCACAAAGTCCCCTGCTGTACACACTATACCTATGGCTGTGTGACTCAAAGCTCCAACCATCTAGTTCGGGTTTGCTGAGGACAAGGTCTCATCTCCAACAAAGATGAGTTGGCCTGCCTTATAGAAGTGGTGGCGCATTGATCCTCAGGCCCTAAGACTCCTTAACCAGGACATGACACTACAACTTTAAATCAACACAAACTGAACTCTTTACCTCATTGTATCTTACCTGCTGTCTGCTTGTCAACCAACTAGCAGACTGCACTTTACAGCACAGATGTTCTGTTACATTTTGTACAGTGTACATATCTTGCTTCTGTCTGTAATATTTGTTTTAGTTGGAATATCTTTATTCCAACTAATATATCTTTATATCTTTATTACCTTAGTTTAGCCTTTCCAAATTTATCTTTAATTTAAAATCAGATACATTTATTGCATTTTAAGAAATGATGACTTTAGTCTTACAGCACTACTACAGAATGAAACATCAGTGCTCCAACTCACCTGTCTATATAAATAATGACACAGTGTGTTAACCTTCATAAAACAAGTAAAAAAAATGTGCACAAGCATTACATCCAAAATAAGCTTGGTAACATGGTCATCCTAGCCTTGACCCAAACCTCATTGAAAACCTCATGTGGTAAACTGAAAAGGAGAGTAAAAAAGAGGACCCAGGATCCAGAATGATCTGGAGAGATTTTGGAAAGATTATGGAGTGGCCTTAGATTGCTTGGCATTTATTTTCCAACCTTATCAAACACTGTATGAGACCTCTTGTTCTACATGCAGGGATACCCATAATTGTGACATGGTTTTGTTTTAACTAGACTTAGTGTAAAGCGTCCATTGGTCATACGTGAATACATCACAGCACAGAGTGCAAACTTACTTCAGTTAAAAGGGTAACTTTCTGATAAGAAAATATGCACTTCTAAGTATCTTTATTTGTTAATATATCCTTTTGGTTAAGCTCTGCTTTTGTATTGGTTGCCATATAATGAATGAAGAGAGGAGACTCTTATTGTAATAGTGGGTGGATGTTATGAAGGCGTGGGGTGACGAGAGAGGAGGAAGTGTCTGTCAGTAAAGTGTTGTTATAGAGAAAGGAAAGTTTCACTGTGTTTTGTTTTAACATAACATTGGTAGCAGAGGATGGTTAGTCCATATAAAGTTCCTGGAAGAATGAAATCAACATCTGGACAAGAGTTACAGAGCTTGGGAAAGAGAAACAAGCGCTTGTAATGCTCCAGGAGAGCAAGGAAGACAGCAATGGAAGTGCTGGTAGATTATTTGTACAAGGAGAATGGCATGGCAACATTATTTATGGCACTTGATTATTTTTCAAAAAGAAAAACTTATGAGGCTTACTTGAACTTTGATTGTATAGTAAGAGATAGTAATGTCTTCATGAGGGACAATATATTAGAATTTGAACAGAGATTCTTTTGTGTGCACAAGTAGAAAAAGGAACTTCCAGATGCTGTGTTGGCCTTAAAGCTGCTAAATACTGCATGCTTGGAAATGAAAGATCGCCAGTCATCTGTAATAGCATGTACAAATCTAACATTTGGCACTAAAAATAATTTTTGGAGGAAATCCATCTGGTCAGCCATGGGAATTAATCAAGAAACTGTACATGTGATGGAGCACAGGCAGCAGAACAACACACAGTGGTCCAAAAATGATCAAAAGACGCTTCTACCAGGTACCAACCCTCTGGACAAGTACGGGCGTAGATCCAAATGTGCTATTTGTCAAAGAAATTTTCATAGGGCTAAAGACTGCCCACACAAGGATGACCAAATCAAACTAACCAAAACAGTAAAACAGGTGACATTGAGGAGTGCCTCATTATGCTTTTTACCAAAGAATTGCCTCATGAAGCAGAAATCTTAATGACTGAATGCTTTGGATCTGCAATAATAGACAGCATGCACATGTACTGTGTGTGGGGAGGAATGGCTAGATAGCTATTGTTGTGGAAAATCTCAAAATAATCAGTCGATGCAAATGCAGTCTTTATTTCTGCAGGGAGAAACACACTGGAAGCAATCCCCAGTGTTTTTCTGAGTATCTGCTCCATGCGGGGAGCTAATATACCTTTAACATAAACATATGTTGTCTCAGAATAACACACCAAACCTCATGCTCATAAAATGTCATACATGGTTATACCTTCTATCCTCATCTCCACTTGAGCACAATGGTAACTCTATACCATATACAAAATCTCCTATAAGAATCACATGCGAGAACCTCAGCTCAACCTTTTGCCTCGAAAGGCCATTCATAGCATACAAGAACATTCCTATACACACACACACACCCTAAAGCAGAGCAGATCACTTGTGTAAAATTATCTCCTTATTAAGTGGTGCAAGCTTAGCCTATTTTTCAGTGAAAGTTACTTATATGAGCTTAAAACACACATTTAATACATATTTTCCCCATAATTTCCCCCTTTTGTTATTATATCTTCATTCTCTTTTTTTATTCCACCATTACCATGAGTTCCACCTTTCAATAATGGCTTCATTAATGAGAAATCTGACTGTTTTACATTTCATCCTCACTTTCCCTGTTAGAATGATCTTTTAACATAGATAGGAAACACCTGCTCTATGCCCTCATCAGCTTCACAAGCATAGAGATCTTAATATGAACGGTATAAACTGTCATCGTCACTCAGTGTCGGACTGGGACTTGGAGTCAGAGGACGGCTCTGCTGATTTACTGTTTGAGATACCATTATTTGCACATAAGTGTTGTTGGTAAACATAGTACTAGTTACAGACATTACTGACCGCTTGATGCACGCCAGCAGTATTGCTAAACAGATCATGCAGAGCAGTAATCCGACTCCAACTGTTAAAATAGCATGAAAAATCCAATTATAACCAGATAACCATTGCGCTAGCTTATCCCAAATACCTTCAGGCACTTCTGGTGGGGGTTTAAATGCATCCCTCATATGCTGAATGATATCAGTAATATTGTCGCTGTAATCGGGAATGTGAAAGCAACAGGAAGTATTCAAAACGTGACATACTCCTCCCTGCTGTGCCATCAATAAATCAAGTGCTACCTGATTCTGTAATACCGCCTCCCTAATGGAGAAAATTTCAGCACTCAAGAAAGTTAATGCATTTTTGGTCATGTTTGACAAGTGCAATATTTCCCATGCTAACCCATTTACCTTATTTAGAGCCTTTGTGGTTCCTGCTCCTATAAATATAGACCATCCTATATTTTCTCCTATGGTTGTCCATGGGTAATTTAGAACATACCCATTGTATTTTCGTGGAACCTCTTCCACACCCAAGCTTCTCTTTGTACGCTTTACTGGCAAATAACCTGAAAGCTGTTGAGCCTCTACAGGAATTACAGCTGATGTGTGGGGCATTACCATGGCTACCGAGCAGCAGCCCCACCATAAATTTGGTAGGTGAGAGTATGCGTGCTTCCCACAACTGTACATCATTCCATGGCCTGGAAAAGTGTACTCAACTACAGGGCTCATTTTCACCCAGTGAGACCCATTATATGCTGTATTGTTATTTAACCAAACCTTGTGTTTACACGTTTCCTCTCCTAGGAAGTATCCGGAGTGATTATGCAAGCATAAACAATAATCTGCGTTAGGATGCTCATAAATCTGAAGTGACCTTATTATCTGCATTGGCTTAGATTGGCAGGGTTGTCCCTCATATATGTGAGTACTATTACATAACTCCATCCAATTCTGCGCATGAGTGTAATTAAAAGCCTGATGTACCAACAGAATCCACTCATAAAGCAGTTGTGTCTTTCCACAAGTATCAGATAGAGGCCTTGCATGTAATGCTGTCAAAGGTACAGACACAAATGCACAGAAAGCTTGACAAACTAGACAGGATTTGTTTGGATATATATGTTCCTGTACTGACATCGCTAATGGACAGGCCATGTTATTCCTACACTGAAGGCAATGTTTATATTTCTCAAAACCCCGGACAGATCTCCTTGTCCTATAATCTTGAATTGCCTTCACAGTGGATGGTGGACCTGTGATTGAGGGCACTAGAGGATCTGAAATGATTTTAGACTTTTGCATGCGTATTGCAGAACTAAACTGCTTAGTAGGTGCCGTTATAATTTTAACCTTTTGAGCCTGAACTTGTGCCAGTTGAACTCTCTGAGTCACTAAGAAAAACCTGTCTTTGTACCTTTTAAAAGTATAATTATATCCCTTACCTACCCATGTCACACAGTACTTATGAAAGATGCGTTCCCACAATTCAAATACCAGATTTTGAGCAGTGAGTGTTAATTCCTTGTGACATGTATCTTTAGTGCCTACTACATGACATTCAGCCATTATCTACTGATTCAACTGTAAATATGTCTTATTTCCCCCTGTTGGCTTAGTTTGTCCCATCCAAATGTATTTTTCAAGAACCACATCCCTGGTAGCATTAATCACACTTCCATACTCATTGTCATCTTCTCATGCAATATACAGATCAGTCAGATATTGCTTCAAACTCTGCAGATTAATGTATGCATAACATCTATCATTATTATGTTGGTAAAAAGGATATGTTTGAGACCAACTGTCCCCCAGTTGTCTTGCCAGTTCCAGAAAGAACTTCTTGTCTGCTTCTGCATTGCCTGCTCTGCTCCAAGTACATTGTTCACCTATTTTACTCAGCAGCAGAACACCCAGGAGCATCCACACCGTCTTCATTCGCGGGTCTCTGTACCCTTCTACAATGAGAGATGTGTGTCCACGTCACTCGTCCTTCCACCTTCACAGCCGTGGGTGAGGTTAGTAGAACCTGGAAGGGTCCCTGCCAGTGGTGAAACCTGGCGCATACCATAACTTCTCCATATGTTTTATCATCCCGCCTTTTGATACATGGGTCAATCCATGTGTCAACTTAGCCTACATCGGATATTACACACTGGGAAGACAGGGCAAATTGTGTGGATTAGTCCATACACCAGAAGCATTAATTAGGCAGCCCAGGAATAGTAACTGTAGGAGCTGACAGGAGGAGCTGAGGAGAGCTGACAGGCATGGGTAGATTAGCTGCATGTTTCGCAGCTGAGTCAGCTAAAGCATTACCCCTCGAGACAGGGTCTGTGCCTGATGTGTGAGCTGAACATTTACATACTGCTAATTGTGAGGGTAACAAAATAACATCTAATAGGTCTGCTACCAACTGAGCATTGGAAATATGTTTGCCTGTTTCCCCCGAAAGCCCAGTGTATATTGTAACACTTTTCCCTGTAGCCAAGTGACATGCTTTGGTTAAAGCAATAAGTTCAGCCGCCTGGGTAGAAAAATGACTAGGTAGGGGTGATTGAATCAAAATATGTTCTCCAGTTACTACCGCAAATCCTGCACTGCCTGTACCGTCCAGAGCCTGGAATGCAGAGCCATCCACAAACAAAATCAAATCAGGTGATTGTAAAGGTTCATCAAACAAATCAGGATGTGGGATGCAGGCACGATGTACAACTTCCACACACTCATGCGGTTCTCCGTCACCTGGAATGGGTAGCAGAGTAGCTGGATTAAATTGAGTACATCTATGCACATTTGACATTTCCAATAAACTGTAATGATACTTTAACCATCGTGCAGCTGACAGGAGTGAGGTCTTCCATCCGTATAACAGTGCCACAACTGCATGTGGAACATGCAACGCTAGGGGGCAGTATCCCACTATGTCTGCACTAGCCATCACTGCCCTCTCAGCCGCAGCCACAGCTCTGAGGCACATTGGAAGACCAGCTGCAAGCGGATCCAGCTTGGATGAAAAATACGCCACTGGACGTAATTTATCACTGTGGGATTGGCACAGCACAGAAGTTATAAACTCCCCCTTCTGATCTACAAACTGCACGTAGAGCTTTGATGGATCTGGTAAACCCAGCGCAGGTGCTGCTGCCAGGGCTCTTTTAAGCCTGTAAAATACCATCTGTGCCTCAGGAGTCCAGTTCACAGGAGTGGTACCAGACTTCTGATGTGTCAATTCCCTTAATGGATGTTCCTCAAATGAATAATTGGGTATAAACATTCTACAGTACACTAATTCTGAGAAATGTAAGCATATGCTTAATCGTGACAGGTTTCGGAATGCCCAAAATAGCCTGTACTCTGTCCACAGACAGCTGTTTAGTGTCCTTAGTCAGAACATGACCTAAAAATTGCACTTGTTCCTGAACAAATTGCAATTTAGATTTTGAAACCTTACGACCATGGTCAGCTAAAAAAGAAAGGAGCTGCATTGTGCCCTGCTGGCACAGTGCTTGAGATGGTGCACAAAACAAAAGGTCATCAACATATTGTAACAACACACATTCCAAACCAATACTGACTGTCCGGATGCACAGGGACACTGAAAAATGCATTAGCTAAATCTACAACAGAATACCACTGAGGATTTGCTGGGATCTGGCTAAGGATAGTAAAGGGTTTCGGACCTGTGGGGCGCATGCTTCAACTGCTGCATTAAATCCTGCACAAAATGCCATGATTCCCCTGTAAAGGTAGATATTCGTACTGGGAAGATAGGAGTACGTACTGGTGGATTTGGACATGGTATAATTACACCCGCCTTCAATAACGCATTGGACACTGGAGTGATACCTGCAATTGCCTCTGGGCGTCGTGGATACTGTCGTTTAAATGGACGATAAGATGATCTGGATGTGATAATTACAGGATCACAGCCTTTAATAAGACCTACATCATGTTTCCCCTGCGCCCACAAATGGGGAGGTAAACCATCTAGCATATGTTCTGCTTGTGCAGACAACAGGGTCACATGTGTAAGTCATGTATGCAATTGTTCAACATTTCTTAGCACCAATGGGGCTCCACTAAACATTTGCACGGGAGCCAAATTCTCCTGTAACCTATTGCTCAGCCAGATACCACATGACGCCCAGGTAGCATCCCTAGGCTTAGGTAACGATACATGCGGAGTACTGTCCGGCACATGAAATACCTGCAATTGTTTGGGTGTCAAAAGAAATCTCATTACTACATATTCATCCCCAACATAAATGTGTAAGCCTTAGATGCTCAACCAAGCCTGGACAAAATGATACATCATAATCAGGATCTGGATCTGTTAACACTTGCACTGTGCAGTGCAGCACCTGCGCACTCATAACAGTCCTCACTGATCCCCTTCATAAGACTCCCACTTATAAACTTTCCCCCGTTTCAGAGTTACAGGAGACTACAATGCCTTCAGTTCCACATGTTAGCTGAATTCCCAGTGCACACGTTAAATCACGGCCCAATATATTCACAGGACATTTGTCAGATATCAAAAATGAATGCCACATGTGCAAACCAGGATTATCCGACTGATAGAACTCCAAAGGCTCAGAATAGTACTCCTTCACTATTTGTCCACACTGAATTGGTTGCCCCTAAATCTACAAGCACTTCCAATTTCCTGCCGTCAATAACCAGTGTAACTGTAGACATTATGTTCACATGTGGAAAATGTCTGTATACAAATGTTCAATGCTGACTATCCTGTGGTGTGTGCATATTGGTAGTGTGTGTCCCAGGCACGTGCAGAGGGGGGGGCAGAGGGGGCTTGAGCACCTGCCCCTTTCCACTTGGGTACCCTAAGCAGGGGTGCAACTACTCACTTTTTGTGGGGTATACAACAAGAATTTTGGCAACCCCCCACCCCCCCCAAAAAAGGTTCACTTACTGAAGTTTAATGAAACATATTTCAGATTTTTCATTCACGATGCACGCACAACATTTTATTCAATTTGACAAACAGCTTTTAAATCCTTGCCTTTTTTCTCTTTCTGCCTTGAGCACCTGATAACTTTTTTGCTCTCTCGATCCTGGCCCCACCACGTCAATGAGTGACAGGCTACTGCTCCCCTCCCCCTCCCTCTCCCTCTCTCTCCCTCCACTGAGGTGAACAAGCACTGTGGAAAGTAAAGCAGAGGGTGCTCGTCGCGGCAATATTGCTGGTCATAACATCTATTGCCAGTAGCCAGGCCGTACATTTCTTAAATATTTTAAAGGGGACCTATTATGCAAAACTCACTTAAAAAAAATTATAATAGGTGGGCTTTACAAAACATGTCCACGCCCCACCCATCCCATGCTTAAACTGCACGTTTAACTTCTGGATTTTACATTAGAATCCATGTCCTTAACACC
>JBBIGA010072693.1:0-11950 GCA_037576975.1 Alestes dentex
TACGTATAAACAGAGAAAACACACACACACACACACACACACACACACACACACACACACACACACACACACACAAACACACACACACCTTTAACACCCGCACAGACTCAAACCTCACTTTTTTTCCACAGAAGTAATCTAACGGCAGATATCACATTGTGTTTGTCAGTAGGAGGTATTCCATTATTAAATCAATAATTCAATTTAAAGAAATGGACACCATTGTGTCATGCCTTGCAGTTTTATATTTTTGTCATGTATATAAATGTATATATTAAGTTTTTTGTACAGCTTACAGTTATTTTTATATTGTTCTACTGTATAATTTTTAAAGGTTTTGCTGCTTCTACTTTCTTCTTTTGTTCTGTCCACTTTGCTGCTGTAGCAATGCAAACTTCCCACCCGTGGAACTAATAAAGGGTTTTCTCGTCTCATGTTATCATATCTTAACTACATTCACCGCATAGCAAAACTGCCACTATAGAGCTGTAAGGGTATAGTAGATATAGCTAGTAGGTATAGTAAGAGGTGATGTTATGCAGAGAACTTCTAATGCTGTGTTTCATTATTCCCTCGTGTGTGTGTGTGTGTGTGTGTGTGTGTGTATGTGGTCATTCACCGTGGTGTTGGTACAGATGCGGCCCCTCTGGTACTCTTTCTGACCAGCTCGTTTGTCCAGTTTGGCCCACAGTGCCTTGGCTCTCCAGTAGTGTAGTCTGTTCCTCAGGGTGTGGTAGAAGAGTGGTTTGCCTCCAGGCTGCAGCGTCAGCTCCCTGCACAGCTCCTGAAACACTCGCAGGGTCTCCCTGCATGTCGACGCCTGCACAAAGCTATCAAACAGGGCATGGGGCCGGCACTCCCCCGCCGTCACCTCCGGTCCGTCCCCCATCTCATCCCACCACAATCTCTCTGCACCTGGAAGAGACACAGCAGGAGAGAGAGAGAATAAAAGAAAATCGTGTCGTTTTTTTATTTAAAATTGGTTTAGATTAAATTAGAGTCTAATAAAGGACCAATATAAAGCCATATATTAAGGCCCAGCTTCTGCGATGAGCTGATGTATCAGTCCTTTCAAGCAGAAACAAGTGTTAAAGTACATTAGTAAAATTCCATCACAATGAGTCATTCAGTACCACTGACACTGCAGCACAAACACTGCTGATCGCTGCTGAACAGAGGACACTGATGGGGAAGTAAACTTGGGCATTCACATGTTCATACACACTGCCACTATCGGACAAAAACCTCCATCTAATCTCTGTTTTTGTTAGTTTTTATTTTGTAACCAATGGAAAAAAAATACATCTGGTTACATAAGACTTCATTGGAAGATTTTTTTTTTCTGTTTTTTTCTTTCTCCTGCAAAGTTACGTTTTGGAGATGCGCAACTGGGGTGTGTGCTGACACCGCTTACCCAGCTGCTGCTTGACTTCAGATTCATACCTCCAGTGGATCCTGGTACGTTGTACTGCTCTGACATAATATGCTAGTCATGAACTAACATGCAAATCTCTAGCAACCACTCGAACCATGATGTAATAGTCCAACCATGAGGTAGTACTCCAACTGAAGGATAACGATGTAACTTTTAGATAACACACTAGCCACAAGCTAACAGTCTAAGCACTAGCTAACAGACTAGCTGTGAGATAACACCCCAAGCATTATTTAACTTGATAACCACAGGCTAACACACTAACCACAGGCTAACATATCAGGCACACACAAAGTAAAACTCTAAACACAAGTTAACACTCTAACCACTAGCACTCTAACCACTAACATTCTAGCCATGTGGAACAAACTCCCTCTTCAGATCAGATCTGCAGAGTCTCTCATTGTCTTCCAGCGTCGTTTGAAGACCCACCTCTTCAAGGAGGACCTCGGTGACTAACTAGGCCTCTTGTAATTGCTTATTCTTTCTCTTTCCTTATTTCCTCTATTCATTGGAGGAGAAAAAACCCTTTGGGTACTTATACACTTACTCCATGCCTTCCTTACTTTAGCCTTAATCTCTCACTTTTCTTTGACAGTAGTTGTTAAGGTGAGTAACCTAGCTGGCATTAACTTGGCTGAATTGTAGATGATGATTTAAGTTTAGCATTTCAGGTTGAAGAACCTCTGGATAAGAGCATCTGCTAAATGCCATAAATGTAAATGTAAATGTAAATGTAGCCTAAGTTGTGGGATAACACTCTAAACACTGGCTAACATGCTAGTTATGACCTAAGACTCAAACCACAATATAACACTGTAATCATGAGATAACACTCTGGCTAACATGCCAGTCATGAGCCAACACTCCAACTATGAAATAACACTCTAACCATGAGATACTACCTAAACCACAAGATAACACTCTAAACTCATGCTAACACTCCAAACACGAAAAAACACTCTCACCATGAGATCACATTCTAAACACAAGATAACACTCCAACCATGAAATAACACTCTAACCACAAGCTAACATTCTAACCACAAGCCAACATTCTAACCATGAGATAACACTCTAACCATGAAATATCATTCTAACCATGAGATAACAATGTAATCGTGAGAGAGCACTCTAACCACAAGAAAACACATGATCTAACAATCTAACCACTAGTTAACACTCTAGCCACAAGATAAAACTCTCTAACCATGAGAAAACTCTCTAACCATGAGATAACACAACATACTACCCACAAAATAATACTCTTACCACAAGCTACCACTCCAACCATGAGATAATACTTCAACTGTGAAATGACACTCTAACCACAAGATAAAACACTCTACCATGAGATAACACTCTAAACACAATATAACACTCTAACCACAAAATAACACTAACCGTGGAATAACACTCTAACCATGAGACAAAGCAGTAACCGTTGTAGAGGCTTTAATAAATTGCAGCATGTAAATAAAAGACAAACATAAACTAATTTTTGGCATTTATGTGAATATCACAAAAATGTAACCATGGACTTCAATGGTCACTACTTTTCTTTAGCTTTAGTCACACAATGGCACCATTTAGTCCATACTAGGCAAATTTACAGCACTATAGCCACTGGCTACAACTCCCTGCCTTGCATGGTATACACTCTTCCTCACCCCAACACACCTCCAGCTCATCAGCTAATTATTACTGAAACAATTCTCTAATATAATAAAAAAATGCAATGCCAGTTTTCATGTAATACATGTATTAATTATATAGCGTGTCTAAAGGGGTGTAACAGGGTTGTTAAACTCCCTCAAATATGATTTTGTCCCCTCTTGGGCACAAGAGAAACAAGGAAGAAAGATGAGAGGAGGAGAAGACCAGATTAGAAGACAGATAATAAACACATGCGCTCATTATTAATTTTTCCCCTCGCTCAGCAAGAAATGCACTTCGTTCTGAAGTTCTCTGGATTCAAACTGACATCATGTGACTGATGAGTATCTTGCTGAAGGAGGATGAGAAGCCATATGTGAGTTATTAGTAAAGAAAAGTGTGTATTTGGAAGCGAAATTGTTGCATCAAAGGTAAAAGGTGACTGACTGAGCACAGTGGCTCATGCTTAATTGTAGCAGGTGCATTCAAATGTAGTGCAAGTGCTTCATGATACTGATCTCTTTAAATTGATGCTATTACTATTGTTATAAAGAAGGATACATTGCTTCTTGAGCATTAAGTGGGTCAGAACAAAGATATGCTGATGTGTTAATTTTGAGAGAGGGAGGGTGAATGAGTAAGTGATTACGATTATCGTTGTTTTGGTTATATTAGCTTAACACGGCCAAATATAATCCCTACAAACTGCTACAAACTGATCTTTTCTGTACATACATCCCCGAAACTTCTCTCAACATGTTCAAACCACAATCAACTCTTCATTAAAGTGGTACAGACTTGTAGATGTGGTTGAGCTATAAAAATAAGGGTGAAAGGGTCCTTCACAGTAGGAGTGGTGATTCGGGATTCGTTTTTAACAATAACTGTCATAAAGAGGAATCTGCACAAGTTAGCCACTTCAGTGGACTAGTTCATTGATACATGTTAATGCTTTTAACTTTGAATAGCAGTTTAGTGGTCTAATTGATTACTACTGGCTTTCATTCATTGTTAGCCGCATTATTTACTGAACTATTCCTTTAGATAGATAGATAGACAGACAGACAGACAGACAGACAGACAGATAGATAGACACTCACTTTTTACCCAACTATTCCTTTAAACAACTCTGGTTGGCCAAGGATTTTAATGGTTAGTCACTATTTTTGAGGTTTTAACTCTTGATTAGATACACCCAACCTATTGATAGGTTACTGTGAATGTATTCATTGGGGAATTTGGTCTGAAACCAAAAATTGAGGGCATCCAGTCATGTGAATCCAGTCATTTGAATCCCTAGGGCTTTTTTAAAAGAAGGATTTGGGCATAAGTTTTTTATCAGGAAAACATGAAACTGCAGGACTGGAGACAGGAATTGCTGATTTATTCCACAAGGTTGTAGTGGAGGGGTGTTGCCCCATTACCATTCCCAACTCCGGGAAAAGCCACTTACCTTAAGCGGCTGAGAATGAGCAGAACACTCATGCAGGCTTATACAGACTCCACTTCACTCTGTGCTATTGCAACAAGCATCCCTTTTCCCTTTCACTCAAACATATGCTGCTCACATACACATTATTAAAAGCTCCGATCTCCTGCATGTTAAATTTTCCTCAAAGCATCACAAACATCATGGTTCATGAGCGGGTTTCTTTGAGTGATCAAGAAATTTTCATTCTTCACTATCAGGACAAAAGCAGGAAACACATATTCAACAGAAAATTACACAGTAATCTCAACATCCAAATTTCATATAGTATTGATCAGTGTTTAATTTAAAGCCCCTCCAATTCAACTGGTTCCAGCTGTGTCCTCCAGTAAAAACTGCTCCCAAGGCTCTCAGGTCATTGTTGTCTTCAAAAAGAAACACATTCACACAAGCAGCTGTCCACACACACCTCAGCTGCCTTGCATATTTTTCTCATGTGCATGTGAAATTACATTTCTGAGATATCTTCAGAGATATTTCTTCGGAGGTTAGACAGAACACCATCCACCAGCATTAGAAGTTTAAAGAGTAATTAAACAACCAAAGGAAAATGGGGCTAATAACATGCACGACTTCTGAAAAGGATGTAAAACTGTAATGGACTCATTAAATACGGATGCAGCTATTAGGTATCTGTGCAATTTTCTGTTTTGTCTCAAATGCTGAAAAGTAAATAACTTATGCTTCATGTCCATTTTGACTAAAAGAATGAACAGGTCAGTGACTTTTGTCCTGAAGTTCAGTCAAGGCTATGGAAGTAGATTTGTGAAGCTAGAAAATACTGAATCAACGGGAAGTAAGGTAATAATCTCTGTACAGATGCACTGTGTGCACTGTTCGTTAATCATTCAGTGGAATGTGTATCTCCAGGTCACTGAGAGTTGCCAGGTAATGCAAGTTCAGTTTCTGTTTCTATGGTAGTCAAAATATGGACCTTTGATGTGTTTTTGGTGTGTTCGGCATGCTTGTGAAGCGAGAACACATCCATATATTATTCTTTAAAAAGAAAAATGTGGCTGTAGAAGTTTCCAAGGTAATATTAAACCATTTTCATTACGAGGCACATAACTAATATGTGTAACAAACAGCACTATAGCCAATATGAATGATAGGAACAATCTTCAGCCTCAAAGAGCTGTTCTCGTACACTATATGGAGAAAAGTATCGGAACTCACGTTTTTCAGATGAAGGGAAATCTTAATGCTTTAGCAGACCAAGACATTCTGGACAACGCCATGCTTCCAACTGTGTGGACCCAGTTTGTGGAAGAACCTTTTCTGTTCCAGCATGACTGTGTCCCAGTACACAAAGCGAGTTCCATAAAGACATGGCTGGAGGAGTTCGGTGTGGAAGAACTTGACTGGCCCGCACAGAGCCCTTACCTCAACCCCATCCAACACCTTTGGGATGAACTGGAATGGAGATTGCGAGCCAGACCTTCTCGTCCAACATCAGAGCTCATAAATGCTCGACAGCCTTCCAAGAAGAGTGGAAGCTGTTATAGCTGCAAAGGGGGGACCAGCCAATATTAAAGTCATTCATGTATACTATGAATGTCACAGAATGTCAGGCATCCCAATACTTTTGCTCATATAATGTAGGAGTGGCTTCAAATCGATGGGAACAAGTTTGGGCACTATTAGATCCTGGATATGCAGCTCAGATATGCATTATTGGATCCTGTGTATGCACCTGCATCTGGGTGCCGGTTGGTTGAAGCTCGGCTCCTGTTCTATATGAGGGCGCTCTCAGGGGATACATTGCCACAGCAGTTCGCACATTCCAGTCCCACTCCAATTTTCTCCTGCACTTTTTTTTTTTCTGATATCACATTCTCCTCTGCTCTCAGGCTTTGCATGACAGGAAAAGGGACAGTACTTTTGATAAACGAATATACAATGTATTTAAATGCACCATTGGAATAACTATGGCCTTATGGGCCCCTGTGCAAAAATTCCCCTCCATGCTTACTTTCATTTCAATTTGCTTGTTTACTCTCACTGTTCAGTGCTCAAGGCATGCCTTGCAATAATCATACACCATTTAATTGTCTGACACACCTCAGGCTGAATAAGGTGAATACATAATGAATATAGAATTGATTATATCATGTTGCAGGCTCTGGAGGATCCATCTGAAAGTGGTTAGTACAGAAGAGATGCATTATGAATAAGGATTAATAGATGTCAGGGCTGCCTGTGAAGCACTGATGAAAGCTGGTGAGGTGTGATATTAATGAGGAGTGTCACCACTGTTCAGAATTTTTGTATAATTCAGACTGAGATGCAAAGTCATTCAAAGTGGTTTGATGTGAAATGGTTCACTGGAGAGAACCATACCGATTTCTTGACAGTGGTGGTGAATGGAACCAAGGGTCATCACATCAGCTGCACAAATACAGTTGTTTTATATTATGTCTGAAGTGACCAGTGAACCTGCATCTTATGAGCTTTTGCATGAAATGCCGATAAAGGTAGAACAACGGGACATGTGAAAAAAACACACAAACGTTTCACGACTTTATATCAAAAGTATCAGTGTATTCATAACCATGACATTGTGTGAGAGAACTTTTACACTTTGGTGGTCTGGTTCTTAGCACAAGCACTGTGAACAATTCTGACTTAACTTTTTTGAGATTAAAGCATTTCTTATTAAACCCATCTGAATGTACATTTTAAAAAAAATATGAAAATTCCCCTTCAGGAAACTGGGGCATCTGGTGTACGGCGTTGTCAGTATCTAAATGAAGGGCCTGGATGCTATTAGCCCTCTACACTACGGTCCCTAGTGCACCCCCCCTCCCATCCCTCTCAGGAGTTACACCATTGAAAAATATGGGTTTCATGTAGCCATCTACCTCACAGTCTCTCCAGTCTCATACAGTTACATGCGCAAATACACAAATGCATGTACACTCATATACACACACCTGATGAAGACTGCATGGGACTGGCAGGTGTGTGGCAGACATTAACCACGGGGGGTGTACACAAAGATAGAAACAAAAGGAGGGATTATGAGTCAGCTGCAGTGACTATCACACACACCAAGCTGCTGTCCAGCATGTAAAAACACTAAAGACACACTAAGTACATAATAATTGTACAGTATGTTTATAATTTAAACTTACATAAAGAGAGTCATCAGGTAGGCAGTAAACGTACACACTTTTTACTCCACACAGGGATCTACTACAGTCTAGAGTGACCAAACACACACACACGTGCGTATACACACACACACACACACACACACACACACACACACTCTTAACTCAAGCCAAGCACACACACACACCACACACAGAAACAGGTGGAAGCTTCAGTCTTATGAGATGACTGGGTTTGAGCGGAGATTACCTGCTGGGTCCTGGCTGACCTGGCCAGAGGTCAAACAAGCAGCCTAACTGGTGTGGATGACCTAAAATACTGTTGTCTGGAGATAAAGCTGCACATGATGGTCACAAAGCTGATCAGCAGCCTACATTTACTACAATGCATTTACTCACTGGTGTAGAAACCAGGGATACAGGTGTGGTGTGTCCCCCCAATACTGGAAACAGTTGCATTTGTCCCACCTGGTCAAAATTATACTGTGGTGAGAAAAACTGTTAATTTGATACTTTTGAAACCATGACACAGAGGGTAGTGGGTTTTGCCTGAAATACTTGAATAATTGCCAATCATCAGCTTTACAGCCTTCACCTTTTCACCTCGTCTGAGCCTCTGCTCGGTAGGAGGAGGTTTAATTTCACCAGCTTTGAACCTGAGGACAGTAATGATTCGACTTTGGATAAAGTGACTTAGGCTGTGTTCCAAATTGCATACTACCTAAAATTCATTGCTTTATTGCTGAATGAAATTGAAAACACTGTGTTCTGTTAGTATGAAACATTTTCTTCAGGTCATTAGAGACTAATACAGGTCATAGTACAACATCTTCTACAGATCCTATGAGCAATATATTTGGAAATAATTCTGCAAATTGCATGCATGCAGGTGTTTTAGAAGCTGAGATTTTTTTTATACCGCATGTAAAGGAAGATGATGTCAGTGTATCAAGTATGGACAGAGCTAAGCCTTTACTGACGATGACAGTTTAATGAGATGTTAATATGTGTAGTTTATCCCAAACATGAAACTGGCAAGACCAAAGTCAACATTGCTTCTTTTAGTATCTTAAGCTACACATTAAGAATCATGTTGCACCCTTGAGAAAAATGTACACTGTTACTAAAGTTGATCTGGATAGAACACATTTACAAGTATATTTGTATGAGTGAAAATGTTTATGATTTACAAATCCAGAAGCAAACCAGACATCATGTTTATACTGACACTTTTACATGACCTTCTGATATGAAGAAAGCTGCAGTTGTCAGTTTTATCTTGACAGTTACCCGTTCTACCTTTTCACCCCTTTTTCAATCCCTCATTGCTCACTAGGAGCTCAGTACAGAGTTAGAATATTTCACACATAGAGAGTCAATTGTGTCCCAGTTAATCTAATAACAGAGTCCACAGGGACAATTTGTTGATATTCATGCAAAATTCAATTTCTACAAGCAGGCTTGCAGAAGGAGGCTGACTACGGTCTTTTTCAGGTTCTCTGCTGTTCCAGCAGGATCTATCAGCCAGTTATTACTCCAGTCCTCAGTGTGACTGACACCATGCCATCTCAAAGAACAGATTAGAGTGGAAGAGGCTTGTTCTGCAGAGCAGGGATCGATTGGACGGCAAGCAGCTATATGTACACTTCCTGCAGTCTCATCAGTTTGTAAAAAGACCCCCCCCTCCACCCCATCACACACACACACACATCTCAGAAAAAATCCATGCAAATGTGCACGCCAACAGTCCTGCATGCACAAAGCCACAGAATCCATTCATTTTAATCATTTTCTTACAGTCCAGCAATTGTAGCCCACTTGAAAATGCACAAGTGTTCTGACCATGATGTCAAATAGCCAGCGATCACAAGAGCAGCACTGTTCTACTGTATAATGCAGCACCTCTCAGTCAGAACACATCAGCACCTGACACAGGAACAGCCACTCCTAACCACTCTTTATAATACAGTTATTTAAACGAATACTGGTTTTATGCGTTCAAGTACACATTTGTGCATTAAGAGAATAATTAGACTTACTGCGCCGGCTCCCTGTAGTAAACCCACACTGACATCTCCCTCCTGACTCTGGCAGACTGCCAGGTGGATCCCTTCTGCTAATACAGCCACATAAACTCCAGCGCTGTGCAGGAGAACTGCAGTGCAGAAACTAGGACTGCTCCTTCTGTCACTCACACACACACACACACCCCACAGCCACACTGTCCTCCTTCTCGCTCACTGGCAAGGTCAGGAGAAGGATCTGCCAGGCACTCACTGACTCCTCCTACCCAGCAGGCACCTGCTGACTCCAGCCACACACACACACACACACACTATTGTTTCACAACACACTCACACATTTGTGCACCACCCCGATTATTGTGACACAACATAAACATGGTCCTTTTTTTTTTTTACCAGTTTCTCTTTACCTTTCATGACAAATGGTCCAAAATGACTTGGAATAAAATTGTTATATTAACATAGCATAGTTTTTTCTCCTCTAAAGTACTTTCAGTTTTCATGCAGCTGCGACAGAGCACTTCTTTATGTTTTATAGTGTATTTTCACACATCATGGTCAGTCTGCAGTGGGCGTGTTCTATCAGCAGTCAGTGGCAGTGGGTTAAAGACACAGCCCAGATCCTAATCAACCCCTTTACACCTGCACTGAGACCCTGTAATAAGATTAAGGGAGCAGAAGGGGAGGAGGGCGACAGAATCAGGTCTTAAAACACAGTGGACTGTTGCCTGATCTCAAGATGTTCTGCTGTCTTTTTCTGAAACAGTGTAGTGTCTCCACCTGGTGGAGGATGTTAAAGAGTAAATGCAGTGGACATTTACTTTTTAAAAGAAAGTCACAATTCTACTGGTTTATAAGAACATTCCATTTTTAATCAAATTATGAAAATATATACACAGAATAGGTTCCTCTTCGGCAGCTCCTTCATTCATTTTGCTGCAAAAGAACAGACAAATGCATGAAATTCATTCAGTTAGAAAAACTACGACGGCAAATAAACTAAAACTATAGGACAATCAGTTAAATAATTCCAGTAAATTAAGTCTTTGTGGGAACATCTTAACATTAAACTATTTAAATATTGGTATATTTGTAGTCAGGAAATATTTCTGATCAATTCATCATTCTGTAAGGAGTTCAAAACATTTCTGCATAACTGCATGATTATAAGATCATTCAGAGTGGTTTAATGTGTAACACTCCATTCGAGAGAAGCTGATAGAGTTCTCTGTGGTGGCGACACAGACCAGCTGTCTGAAGCGTTTAATGCAACACAAACTCTCCCTCACAGAGTTACCACACAAACCGTGTATAGACTGATGCCTGAGAGATTGTTTTATGATTGTTTGGGGAGGAAATAGTCCCTAAAGAAAACTTTGCCACTATTTTACCATCATCAACATTACATCTGAAAATTCAGAGAACACGTGTGGATTCACTTTCGCTATTGGACACTAAATAAAATGGAAAACGAAAATGTGTTACAGATTTTGTGATGCCTGGTTCCATTTGCCACCACTGTCACCAAGGAATCTGAGTTTCTCTGCAGTGAACCATTTCACATTGTTTAAATCTTACATCTCCACCAGTGAATTTTGAAAAATCAGCTGAATCGCCCTTTAAATTCAGTATTCAAAATACATATAGAAACTGGTTACTCAAAGTTCTAAAACTTCTCGACTAAATAGTTTTTGCTTGAACTTTTAATGCTTTTTAAGGTAGATATGATCTACCAGATGCTAGGAAATATATTTTTTTAAAAATACCAGACGCACTGTGGTATTACTATATTTGTGAGGGCACTCCATTATCTCGTGTAACAATTATTTTTCCTAAAATAGTTGAATTGGTGGTGAAAACAACATTTTACTTGTGAGGACCAGCAAAAGCACCTAACTTTTCTAACCAGCAAAAAGCTCCAGATTTTCTAGTATTCCTATCATTATGAGGACGTTTGGCCCTCACAAAAAGATAAATATACACAGGTGCACATGTACAAACACACACACACACACACACACACACAGTTTACCAATAATGCCCGTCCTCTAGTCTCAATGGGTAGCAGGACAGACCCGACCGCACACAGGCAACATGCCAGAGAAAACGGACACAAGGCCAGCAGCACAGACTTAGACATCAACACCTAAAACACACACCAATACACACACACACACACACACACACACACACACACACACACACACACACACACACACACACACACACACAC